>FIZT01002592.1:0-22658 GCA_900065295.1 Paracoccus marginatus
TTGTCTATTTCATCAGTCAATTTTGACCTTTTTGACTGATTCAAATTAAGAGAGTAATCTCTCAGTTAGAATCAGTGAAAATAACTGGAAACGAAGTCAAAATTGCGCCACAGGTAAATCAGTTGAAAAAGTCACTGAAATTTTGGCGAATTTTCACTGATTTTCAAGTATTCTTAGCAACATTGACTGAAAAATCAGTGAAATTGACTGAAATTTGAGTTATTTCATCACTGATTTGCCTGTGGTGCAATTTCCACTGTAATGAGAGAACAAGATTCTCAAAATTTGTTTTTCCTAACTCAATTAGAGGATCTTCACTTCAACCTCATTATTTTCAAAGGATTTAACATTGGATAACTCTCTTAATTTGAATCAGTCAAAAAGGCCAAAACTGACTCATGAAATAGAGAAAACTGAGTCACAGAAAAATCAGTGAAATTATACACCTTGATCAGTTAAATTTCGCTCATCAATTAGTGAAAAATTACTGATTCCATCAGCGAATTCTTATTTTTGAATCAGAAATTTTTCCCATAACTACTGATTGGAATCAGTGAAAATTTTAATTTACTGATCGAATCAGTGAAAATTTATAGATTCATCAATAATAATGAAAAATTACCAAGTCAAAAGTAAGAATTCACTGGTGCGAATCAGTGATTTTTTTACTGATTCACGC
Source organism: Paracoccus marginatus (assembly GCA_900065295.1). NCBI lineage: Eukaryota > Metazoa > Arthropoda > Insecta > Hemiptera > Pseudococcidae > Paracoccus > Paracoccus marginatus. The sequence continues at coordinate 680 of FIZT01002592.1, forward strand.
CAGTGACCCAGTTTTCCCTTTTTAATCAGTTAATTTTGACTCATTCAAATTAAGAGAGAAGGTTGTGAACACAAAAAAATTGACTACAGCCAAACTAATGCAGAATTTTCACATTCATCTCAAGACTTTGAAATTAGTATGACTAAATTTCGATTCTTCTTCATTAGAGCAGTTCCACCTTATTTCACCATTTTCATAAAAATGAATGAGAAGATAACTCACCTTAAATAAATTTGTTTCAGAGCTACTTCGCCGTTTACGCACTGCTTCAGGGTTTCAAACTGGTCCAAAACAGAGCCCCACTCGTTCCTTTGATTTACCTGAAACAAGGAATAGAGCGATTATAATGATTAATTCAGTTGAAAAGTTTACATCGTTCAAATAAAGTCTGTTTAATTCAGGCTAGTATCGAGGTACTTAGTACATGGCAATATTGTGTATACCTTGACCAGTATATAAAAGTAACTACGCTGCCGGATAATAATGGATTTTGCATAGGTAGGTCTAGGTATTGTACGTATAGGTACATCAATCACCTCTATTTCACCTTGAATTGAAATAATGTATTCGCGCGTCGCTTCGTAGTTCGTAATCACTACATTTTACCCTTTTTTTTTTCAATTTTTTTTATTCGCCGTACTACTGCCATTTTCTCTTCGATAGGTAGCCAATTAGCCATACATACAAACCATACACTTCCTAAAACGCAAATTGAACTATGTTAAACATTATGATGAAGAAATGAAAATCGTTCACTGATTAGTGATTACATTAGATTTATTCATCAAACCGATGAATTAATTTGAGATGGCGTATCTATTTATATCTTATCGAGATGAATATTCCCTAAATCAAACGGATGCTAACTAATGAATCCAATTTTTTTCATCCCCAAAACTTCGTAAAAATTGGAAAGCTCAACTCATCATCCCACATACACATACACAAAAAAAAGTCTATAACTGCTCACAATCATCCTATGGAGAAAAAAAATTCCAACATCCCCTAACCGAGAGTTTTACAAAAAATACGCCGAATTTTGACTTCCTCGCACCGCCGCCGAAGTCGCATCACGGAGCAACATCGAGCTAAACGCGCGCGCCCAGCAGTATCAAAAATATCAAACTGAATGCACTCGGCAGCGGTGATTTTTCCGCAGCGACGACGTCGTCGGCGGCACTCTCTTATCACCACGTTGAAAACAGACACGTTGTAGCCTGCGCTATCGCCACCTCCTTTCGCTACGCACGGCAAAAAAACACACGATTGCCGCCGTCACTGCCGACAACGACCAAAACTCCGCACTCCTCGCCTTCTCGGAGTTGCTCGCGGAAAGCGCCACATATACCACGCTGCACACACCGGACCGACACCGGCATCGGCTTGTGTTGCGAAAGAGCAAAAAGCACGTGGTTTTTTCGGGGGTGTGGGGTATCCACATGCATACATACGTTCTCGTGCACCGCTGTCTGTCGCGTCGCCGTACCTACGATTCCCGATTCCCGCGATGACGTCACAACCAGTACGCCAGACCTAAAGAGCGGAATATCTTAAATACCGACTGCGATAGACTCTTTCTCACTATCGTCGTCCTACCTACACATACCACGCAGTAATATGCTGTGCGCCGCATATACGCAACATATCGCATACCGTTAGCCTTATTATACCCACACCACCAGACAATCTGACGTCGACTGATGGGTTAATTGTGCCGGTGCATTGGCTTTGCTCTGGCTCACTCACACTCTGTTCTGTTTCTCTCGATTGCTAACAGCTAGTGCTGAAGTAGATATTGGTGTTATGCGGTGCCCCTGAAATATCAATTTCGCTGAATAGACATGAATTTGCGAATGACAACTTTTAATGCCAGAACATTCATTTTCTCGGTTTGTTGATCTGAAAAAAGGACAAATACCTACTAGATTTCTGAGTATTTGCTGGCAGACAAAATATGTAAGCTTGTGTGTCTTGGGCCGTCAGATGATGAATAAGCAATTATTAATACAGAAAGTTATCTATTCTTATCCTCAACTGCCTCAAAACTAATGAAATGAATTTCCAAGGATCATCATGCAAGCTCTCATATCATTGGTCACACCTAAAATTCATCGTACAATTTGTGACATTCGAATTCAGTTTTATTCACATTGACTACCAAAGCTGAAAAAAAACTTGAGACAGTATGAAGGATGAAAAATCCACAATTGAAAACCGAACACATCAGAAATGAAAAAACTGCTTTCAAATTCCAGATCAAACATTTGGAGGCAAACAAAATGCATAAAAGTAATGAGTAAAAAAATCTATAGAGTAACAAGTAATGGCAGTGGGCAAACAAAAAAACACCCAAGGAAAAGGAAAAGAGCATAACAGCAGAACCACCACTGACTGAGATAATTACTGTTTAATTAACTCTTACTGCACCTATTCTGATGTCCAACTGTCCATCACATTCACACCACACACAACTACTTTTTAGTCTCAAAGTTTTTTTATGTTCATGCTATGCAGTTAATACACAGTACACACAAGTTGAGAAAGAGAACTAATGAATTCATTCTTAATCGGCTTGGATTGAATATGCCTTTCTTTCTATACATTCTCTCCAACAGATCTACTCCTAGCATCCGATAACATTAATTTAGCTATACTGCGAGTCAACTTTCACGAAAAATCATATTGGTCTCCAAATACTGTTCACACTTTCTCATGATTCGATATTAGCCTGAAGCGTTATCAAAGCTTGTACTTGATTCGCACCTTTAGTTTGCATACCCCTAAGTACCCTCAATTAGGTAAATCACCGAATCATTCGCATTCCGAGTCAACTACCGAAAAAATCTGCATAGATGAGGAAAAAAACTCCCAAGTCTTTGGCACTTCACTGCAATCTTGATATCTTCTCTCATTCAGTCGGAAACTGCAGGGAAAGTAGTAGCACCAGAGATGCAACGCCGGTAGTGTTTCAAGGGCATATACGCCGGCTTGGCTTGCGTACCGCGAAATTTTCGCGCCAAAACCATGCCATATCGACTCTCCCTTCCTACCTATAGGATTGTATACAATTCGGACGGCGCGACGCCAGCAGCGGGGAGGTGCACCTCGTTTTATTAACCGAAGCACGTGAGTAAGCTTCAGACTGAGCACCATGGCATTGCCGTCGCGTGCCACCGAAATCTACGCGTTTTCTTTCCTTCTTTCTTTCTTTCTTTCTTTCCAGCATGGATAACTTGGGATATCTCAATTATTCAATTATCAGCAAGGCCAGTTTAAATGGATTCATTCATTTTCAACGTGAAGCAAAAATTATAGTGCAAAAATGAAAATGGATTTCCCATCGAAAACTAGTCTCCTGGTGACTGTTACTTCCCCCCATTTTTTTTTCTTTCTTTTGAACTCAGTCCAAAACTGAGCAAGACTATAAATGTTGAATAAAAGTCATAAATTAGAATTGGCCTAAATATAGCTTCTGTTTTACGAGCTTGAAATTCTGGAAACGTGTTCTAAAAGTCTTTCTATCAGCACACCTCAGTTGGATTTTTCAATGTTCTGACAAAATTTCTCAAAAATGAAAAAAGCGCAGTTTGACATCTCCTAGCTGATGAAATCGATATCAACCATAATGATAAACTACCATAATTCCTAGTATTTCCAACACTTTCACACTTCCCTTTCCCGCCATTTCCATATTTGATACGTGCCAATTACCAGCGACTAGAAAACAAAGCCTATCCGAATACATCAGATGCCTCAAAAACCGCGAAATTTGTCTTCAAGTTGCAAACCACGAACATCAGCGACAACGTTCGATTCGACAACACTGCCACCTATACATAAAACACCGGTAACACGACGACCGATGACGGTTGAAAATAACTTCTGTTGCCTCTCCAATTGTACACTTTGATGTAGTAGTATGTTCACGATACCTTTTTTATACCCATACATACGCACGTATTACGCCACGTTGCCGATTTTCACCAGAGGCTAGCGGAATACCTAATGTGGGTGCGACCTCATCGAATTCGAATTACCATTAGCGCGGCAGGCACCTAGTCAAATACCATTCCACTTGGCAACATGGTACCATTTCAAAGATATCGCCGACAAAAGGGTAAAGGAGAGAGGCGCTTACGAAGTTGAAACGCTGCTTCGTAGCGTTCCCTCTCTACTTCTCACCGTCCACCAGACTACAGTCTATATGCGCGTATAGGTAAGGCGCAGATTCTCCCCTCGTCTTCTCTGCCCAGGGTGTTGAAACTAGCAGGAAAACCAGCCGCAGCTGCCGGTGTCGCTGCCGTGCAACAGCGCGTATACAACACATTTACGCACATACACACAGACACATAGTACAACAAATCGACAACCAAGACCAAGGGAAAAATATGATCCGATAACTACGGTTCTCTTCACTCTTCCGTCATAGGACTGCTTTCAACCACATACTACAACAAATGCAGTGTTACCATACAACTTCGATGCGAAGTTTACGCCAAATCTTCAGGAAAGAAAATCAGATACATATGTATAAAATGTAATATAATCGTTTCAACTTGTTGGCAACAGTGTTTCCTTGTCATCGCACTTACTGTCTCTTCTGACCCCGAGAGGAGATTCTGTCAGAAGGGAGGCGAAGTCTGAGGGGTAGAAAACCTGTTGGCTCAAACGATAGCCAGACTTCGGTGGAATTTTCCACTTCAATTTTATTCGGTTACATTTTTCCCTTAACCTGAAATGCAACGCTGCGCTGATGAATAATTTCAGAAGAAAATCGAAATGTTGATGACACCAATAAAAATTATAAACACAGACGCACACTCAGAAATTTATCGAAGGGAGACAACGTGGAATCAATATTTTGTAAACCATCTGAAATTTGACAAACAATACAAAAAATGGCTTACACCATATTGAAAATTGCAACAAAATTTTTGAGTAAATTCAATGTGAAAATCTAGGGAAGGAACAATTGTTTCAGCACTTTTTTAGGAATATTATATAAATAGCCCAACAAAAGTTTTGTATTTCAAATCCGAACGTAATCCTCTTTCTCTATGAAGCTTCACAACTTGATGTTACATACTTTGTTTTCTCCTAAATTGAAGTTCTCAAAGATCGAAATTTATTGTCCTGAATTAAATCTGATAGGGCCCTACCTCAAATATAACATGCCAAAATAAAATTTCAAAACTTACAATACGTGTAAATTAATGTTAAACGATTTATTGCAGAGGAACTGCAACTAATTGCCGCCTTCTACTTTTCATGCCTCGAAGCTGAGAGGGCGCAGTGCTCATAGGAATATTTTAGATAATAGCATAATTGCATTACAATGAGTAGTATTCCATCAATTCTTATTAGTAGGATGGTACAATTGGAGGATCACAATTCGAGATGTTGACATTCAAGATTACATACCCTAACTTGAGAAAATTCTAATTTTGGATGAAATAATTGTGGTAGGCGAATGCTGAGTACAGCCCTTCGAATGAACAAATTATCTTTTCATTCCACTGTCTGCAGAATGAATTCAGCAATGCATTAGCATTATGAAATAAGGAAAACAAGAAACAAACTTGGGAAATGGTTGTGCTTCAACTAGACAAACACTAGCCATTTGCCACTTTCATCACGTCTTTTGTAGGACCTTACATACGAGAACATATCACGAGCGAGGTTTTCTGACCTTTATATGGGGAACACCAGCGACCCGAGACGCTGACGTTATGGTCCTTCCTCTCTTAACTTTACCTGTATCCATCGTCTTACGATTCTATATGCGTAATTGCCTTCGGAGGCTATGGAGGAAATGATTTTCAACTCCCAGCCTGTCGACGAGTGTCCAGAAAAAACAGCCCAATCAGACATTTTTCAACATAGCTCACACCTCAAATTTTGAGAATGTATTTCAACAAAAATCTATTGACAATTGATAGGACAACGACAAACCGTTCATTTTGCCAGCGAAAACCAATGACGACGAGTCAACGACGTTGATACGGACCCAATCATCATTTAGACAACGTAAGTACGCGCGCGCCATCCTCTCTCCTCCTAACGGCTCACACTCGCATGTATGTAGTTATGTATACACTATAAAACAGGTCAAGGAACCCGAAAAAACCCCGTCGCGCGCGCTTATCACCATCGTCGTCAACGCACCTTGTATACATCCAATATCACCGCCACCTTATCACACCCCGCGAAGATCAAATCAAACACCAGACTCTCACGCCACCCTCTCCACATGGCAACGGGTAGTTGTTATTTACGCGCCAAATTTACCGCAGTGAGCCACATTAGTTGCTTTTCTGTCATGATTATCCGCATGTAAGCAAATGCTATCCATCCGCGTTCGAACCCAATATTATAACACCTACAAGAGCTTAGTAGATACCATGTGTGATTAGGAATAAAACTCATCACCAAAACAATCAATTTTTATTCTTTTTTTTTCAAGCTTGCTATTTTTGTAAATTCCGTGGGTTAATGAGTTATATTACTATATGGAATGAACAGTCGTTTTTTGACAAGAGCTTGTATTGACTGAATACAAATTTTTGAAATGTACAGATGTTTCCAACAACCCTTGAGGAATGGTAACCCAACACACATGCGATTTTGACCGCATCCACATCAAAAGAGGAAAAAAATAGCTACATCCATGACCTAGAGAAAGAACATCTGTAAGCAACATGATTTATCTACGCACTTTTTTTTTCTGACAGCCATAATGAAAATGACAACTAACTACATACATCACTAAGATATTAATTTGTCCTATTTCAACAATTTTCTTTACACGATACAATTTTTAAAAATAGCAGATCGAAGGGGGGAGTTTTTGAATTTGAGAATATTGATTGTAGAAGAGAAGAAGGACAGACAGACAGACAGACAAGGTATATTTCATTTTCCTCAAGGGTGTGCTGCCGCTTGTCATCAGTGAAAAATTTAACTTTTTGTAGACCGCCTCAAATTTGACAACCGATGCCAAAAATGGCATATACCATTTTGAAAATTTTGAAAAAACAACCGATGCCAAAAATGGCGGCATCATCATACAGAATGACAACCGACCCCAATAACGGCATCTAAGGGTTTTTGATGCCATTTTTGGCATCGGTTGTCGAAATTTTGCATTTTGAATTTCACATATGCCAAAAATGGCATCGGTTGTCTGTGTAAGGTCAAGACCACGATATTTCGATCCTTATTGAATGAAATGTTCTGAAATTTAGATATGTGTTTTAGATTAGAACACCATCTTTTCAGGTATCTTGAGACACAGCTTCAAAATTCTGTTCTATCTTGGAAACAAAAAAATTTCCAGAAAAAATTGGACAAACAAAAAAACTTTTTGTCCACTCTTTTTTAGAAAATTCCGTTTTCCTAAAAATTGAAGAAAAATTTTGAAAATATCTCAAAATATGATGTTGTTCTAAAGCACATAAATTATAACTTAGGAAGTATTATATTCGTCAGTCACTGAGATATCGTGATCTTAAATTTTTCACTGATAACAAGTGGCAGCATACCTTTAAATCTAGTTGGTATAAAACATAACTTGATTATTATGGCTGAATGACTCAAAAAATTTTTTTTGAATCTTCCATGGGGAGATGGGAGTAGGTACGCGTACTGCTATGCTGAGTATTTCACATTCCTCTCTATGATCAGTCAAGTTTTTTTGAGAAAGAATCAGACCAAAAACAACAAGAATAAAAAAATGACGGAAGCGACGACAGTTCTGAATATGTGTACGTATGTTTCAAGTTAGTACTTCCTTATCATCCTCCCAGACAGTTCCATGTTTACAAACAGAACAGGCGATCTCGCGCCGTTATCAGCCATTCCATACCCACAAGAGGGGAAAAGAACTTGCAAGAGATGATAAAAATAGCTTTCAACAAAAATTCCACCTTCTGCACTAACAGCTCATTGCAAAGTTTTAGTGGTAGGCAACACTGGATCTGTAGGAGCTTGCTACGATCAAGACAGATAACACAGGTCTAATAAGAGAGATGTGGGTTCGTTAACACTCCGCTTCGTCTCCTCACCTACAAACCTTGGTACTAACGCACACACCGAGAGGAAAACATAAGTCAGAACTGCGCAACTCGGCTCCACAGTCTAACGAACAATTCAATTCGGAATTGCAACGTTGCCGGATGGACACGGAGCGCAGCGTAGCACGGCTATTTCAACACAGGTTGGTTGGCAGAGGGGAGAGGAGAAAATGTGAAACTACGTTAAAGTAGCAGCGACGCGCGGCGTTTCGATTCGAATACGTATATAGCGTATACACCATCACTGACGCACACTTTAACGATACATTACAAGGGGGCAGCGGGTAGGGTATGGTGTTTGTCTATCTTTGTCTCGCTTGTTCTCTTCAACGCTGTAACTGCTGCAAGTCATACAACACAGGTTTCCTCTCACTCTTGCTAGAATACGGTGCCCACAGTTAGTGTGTGCGGTTTTTACGTGCTAACCCGTCTATCCCCGCTTTCCTCTTTTAGCACTGGCCGCGTTGCCGACGTTGTCGTCGTCACCACTGCCGCTACAGGCAACTATACTGCCTTTCAAACCGACAGGATGGCGCTGATGCCAAACATGACGACTGTGTATATTACCAACTGTTCTTTTTTTCCATCTCGTTGCGCTTCTCTTTTTTTTTTGATTTCAACTTTTTTTTTTGCGTAAAACATATTTATTGAAGGTTTTTTTGCATCCTTTCGATGAAGTTACCAGTATTCTAGACTGGGCAATTGAAAGAAACGACGAAATGAAAATAATTGCAAGAGTTTGAAGCTTCACAAACGGCTCCATCCAATAAGCTCTGTGGAAAAAAGCTACCCTCGTTCACAATATTCAATTTTAATGACGTACGTTCTACGCACGTTACTTTACTGCCATTACTCTACCACCACTATTCAGGCTCCAAATTATCATCAATTACGTTCGATTGCGTGAGGTTAATTAACCATCTCGTCCCGCTTCGCACTTCGCCCGTAAACCGACCGATTGCTTTTCCCTCTGCTCTCCCTTGACTGCTGGCTTTCTTTTTGGGAGTGGTGGCGACAGAGGAAGCTGGTTATAAATAAAATCAAAAACCGCGTCTATACTGTAGAAGTGTAGATCTTGGATTCTGATGTTCGATGGGTGATGCACAACATGAAAACGTAGAAATTGGTCCAAGTGAACTTCACTGCTACCAGTTTTACAAGATGATGTAAAAACGAATTTACAACAAAGAGGCCTCGGAAAGAAAATTTCCATGCTTCCAATTTCCCAAAGTGAACGAATTGGGGCTTGGTGGTTTACACAGTTGACTCGAAATTTCAATCCGGCACCAAAATTACTTCACGGCGCGGCGCTTCGTAGTACGGTGGTGGCGGCGGCGCTTCCTTATCATATCGTCGATGCGTCTCTTGGCCTCCGATCTCCCCACCTTTTCAGTCTCGTCAACGATCGTCCGGTTCCTCATTCCAAACATATTATACAGGGATTAGCAGAATGTTCTGTTTCGCACGCGTTCGTTAACGCCAATGCCTACTGTCTTCGTCACCTCCTCCTTCTATGATCCAGCTTCTTATCACAAATTTACAAACGATAATATTACAATATGAGATGACTTTACAGAGCAATTTTTACATCGCCCTAAAGCATTTTTCTGAATCGGATTATTAATTCAATCTTTTCTGTTCGCTTTGGTGATTGATAAATTTTTTCTCATTTTTCTAAAATTATGATTACTGTAATTTAGGTAGTTTTTCATCAAACTGATTGAGTAATTTTTTTTTTCTTGATGAATTGAAAAAAATCCACTTTTGTAATGATGAACTTATCAGTAAAATCATTCCAACGATTTCAATCAGTTGAATGAGTCACTTCAATTCAATTTTTCAATGTTTCGCAGTGAAGATTGGCGGATTGAAGTTTGGAGAGTGAGTAATGAAAAAAAACCATAGGAAGTTGATTTCTGTGAGAATGGATGATAGGAAAATGACGTTTCTTCATTTTCATTTCCTCTTGTGTCGCATGGCAACATATGCATTTTCTGTGTGTACCTTCTTAATTTGAACCTGTAAAAACTGACTGATTGAAAAGGGAGAACTGAGTCACTGGTATAACACAGTAAAAATTCACTGATTCAATTGGTAAATTTTTATTTTTGACTTAGTAATTTGAACCTGTAAGAACTGACTGATTGAAAAGGGAAAACTGAGTCACTGGTAACACAGTAAAAATTCACTGATTCAATTGGTGAATTTTCATTTTCATAATTACTGATTAAATCAGTAAGAACCTAGGTCAATTTTGAAAATAATGAAGCGCTTCAGCGTAAAACGGCGTAAAATTGACAGCATTCGAATTCATTTATCATAAGTGGCAAAATTTAAAGCTACATTTCGCCGTTCCAAGAGGTCAAGTAATTTAATAATTTTCCTTACAGGAAAAAGAATCTCAGCGTGATGCTCGTAAAAAAATCACAATACACAATTTATCATGAATGACATACAAATCCCCAAAAACGGCACACCTAAAACCTTAACGAGTCTTCGATCCTATTTCGAACACATTTACAATCATTCTAGTATCGAATTCTCACTTGATGGGCTTTTATCATTACTCGTGTTTCCCCTGCTCACTTCCCTACGCTTCGAAAAGGGGTAACCCTCGTCACCCGCATGTCATAAGGTCCCGTACACAGTACAACTAGTATAGTAGTACTAGTAACACAGACAGCCACGAACATCACTGAACTGAATGAATTCTGCACACCTACTTACACCACACAACAGTCCATTTACCTGCCACACTAGCGCACGACTAGGCTACTAGCAATACATACTTCAATGTTTAAAAATTGGCGCGCGCCTTCGTGTTTTCCTTCATACAGCATGTGCATGTGCGATCTGAAGTTCTGATGACGACTGATACATGAATGAAGAAAACGTAAGGTAGTCCCATTCACTATACTTTTTACAACGTCTAAATGTAATATACTTTTTTCGCTCGCCAATCGAAGAATTTCCCTGTTAAAATCATCGAAAATTCTTGCTCCAAGTCTCAAGTTGGAAAATTGGATCGATTTTAATTAGGGCATCATTGAACAAATTTCAACAGCTTGAAAAATTGTTGAAACCCTGAAATCCTCCTATTTTAATTTTCAAATCTCATTCAACTGATGACTTTGCACGCAATGCTATAGCTTTCCAGTACCAGCTGCACATTTCAAAATTTTCCATCCAGGCTGTAGGGAAAAAAACACGCATTATCACCTTGAAATAAATCGATACTAGGTGGCATTAACCGATAACAAGGCAAAGTAAACTAAAGCTGCGGAAGAGGGGGCCCACCTTTAGGTACCACCACACTGCTTACAGTTTTCCCTGCACGATGTACATAAACAAGCTCTGTTCTGTCTATTCAACCATCGACCTCACGAGACCATCTTCGGCGCTCGAAAAACCTCAAAAACCAGCGAACACGACATCTTACGATGAATACTGGCGGCAACGGCCGCAGCCGGCAGCCGCGACCCTGCGTACTCTTATCACTATAACGTATCGTCGGCTCATTCGCGTCCCCCTACTTCATTGACAGCCGACTTTCCATCGTGAAGTTCGCGTCCAGCATGCCATGTATTCTACGCTGTACATACACCCGTTCCTAGTGCTATGCCACTGATAAGAGACTCTCACGACACTTTTTCCCTTCAATTACCCCGGAACACTCCGTCAGCTGCGTATAATCAACCGAAATATTTATACTTCATACATAAGTATAGCAAACCAACTCGGCTCACAACTTTTTTTTTCATGTTTTCTCCGAAGCATAAAAGCTTTAACCTAGTCTCATGCAATGGAATAATTTTGAGGTGAAAATTACTGTAAATTATGGTAACGTTATGCTTTTTTTATGATTTCTACAGAATTTATGATTGAAATTTGAAACAACTCGAAAAATTGAATTTTTTTCTGCTGAATGCCTAAGGATCCAATTACAATTGTGGTAGCTAGTCATATCAGAGGTTTTTTTTTTCGTAAAATGAGCGACGACGTTGGCTGATAAAATTTTTTTCATCGATGATAAAGTTAAACGAAATATTACCAAGAATAATGAAATCAAACTGATAACGGCCGAGGTTTTAGAACGAAATGGTACTTATCCTATTTCTTCGTAATTTTTAGGTTTTTTCCCGAGAGAAGTTGGATACTCACTGTGAGTAGTTAGAATGGAAAAATATCAAAATTCCGTAACATCTGAATTTTGGTAACTAAGATGCGAGACTTTTCAACAGGGTGTCCAAAAAAATTCGAAATAAGAAATTCTCACCTTATACGTAGTAACTGAAGAAATACGATCAATGAGAGTTTCAAATTGCAATGGATATTTTTTAGGTGCTTTCAAGTTCAAAACAGGATCTATAATTTTTTCAGAATTTATACACAAAGAAATCAAATTTCAGATTTAGCAAAGCCTTTCTATCTAAAAGATCAATTGGAAAATTTTGCTCGCACGAATAACCCTCCATGTTGTGAATGCTATAAAAAAAAGTCGATTGTAAGAAATCATCAGATAAATAATTGGAAAAAGTTGACCTCGAACGACGACGTGTTTTTGATTTCCGAAAAGACCTGACCAATAGACAAATCAAACCGAAGGGTATAAAACACCCGCCCCTCCCGTAAATCATCACATACGAGGGAAAAATTGCCAAAATCGGTCAACTAAATTTATTTTCAACGATCTCAGAGCAGCTGCAGCCAATTGATACTGATACTAATAACGAAACTCAATACCGTACCAGAATCAGTGATAACGGTAAACCCAAACGAGCTCGATTATTCTCGACAGCAAATTCACCACAGCGGCGACGGCGGCGTCTACCTTAAATTCTACTAATTCTTATCAATAAGTATAAAATTTGGTGGAGGGAGGCGTCATCACGTGCTCGCGAAGGTCGCCGTTTCGGTCGACAACAGGAGGCTATCCCTTCACACGACGAGTCGCGTATCAACAATACGAATCCATGTGGATGGTAAAATATAACTCAATATACATAATTTTACAAAATATGACGTTATTGTGCACATTCGAGGAAGGGTTTGCCTGAAGTGATAGGTATCCAGCAACGTAGACTTGGAAATGTTCAGCTGTGAAGGTCGTCTAAATTAAACTCTAAGATTATGGAAAAAAATTTGGTTCAATTACCTTCACCCATCCTCCTCTGGCGGTAACTAAATGGTACAGCAGATAGATATCGAATTCTTTTCCATTTACGAGCGGAAGTTTACGAGCAGGTGTCCTGTAACAATAAAATAAAATTGTAAACTTCGTAATTTGAAAAAATGATTCCGAAGTTATAACATACAATGTATAACAAAAAATGTAAATTCTTCATGTAAAAATAAACGTTACGTAAAAGTTTGGGGTAGCGATATCGACACTGACAGGGCTCGACTTGTTTACTAACAAAGTAGTCTTGGCTAAGCAACCGGTACTTGGACCGATTGATAAATTTGGTTATTGATAAAATACGATTGAACTTACCCGCGTGATTCGTGAAAATGTTTCAAATCTCGAATAAAAGCGTCTCGTTCTCGTTGATAAACAGCAGGGTCTTTATTAAGTATTTCAGCCATAATGCAGCTTTGACGCTTACTTATGTAGTGGGCACACAAGATTTATACCCTCGCGTACTCATCTGATCTTTGGAAATATCCCGATCACTACCACCATTTAAAAAAACACCACCACAAAATAAGTCAATTAACGCATTCGAAAACAAAAAACAAAAAGCGAACTCAATAGCACATATCACTAGTTCATATAATCATTTTCGTAACTAATCCAGCATAGTGAGCGCGAATAATCGCACATGGCGCCGTAATTAAACCATTTTCATAGAACTGAAGCACAACTTTGACACCAATTTTATAAGAAAAATTGATAAATTTTACAAATTGTTGTACATGAAGAAAACCAACAAACAAGGCACTAAAACGAGCTCTTTACGAAACATACAAAATGGCGGCACATATATAACACGTTTCCGTTATTAAAACAAATAAATTAAATTATCGTTTTAATCGCGTTCACAATTATGCAAAAAATTAATAAAAAACCGAATCGAAGATGTACAAACACTAACTTGACAAATTTCTCAAAACACAAAATAGCTAATCGGGACGGCAAGTCGTACGTTGTAACCTATTCCAATTCTCGGCTACAGCGTTACACACACACACGCACACACGCACACGAGTTATTCAGTTACCTCCAGCGCTGCAAAGTAACGTAAATGCAACGTTGTCAACTCCACCGTTCGATGTCGAAGCGCCATCGACGGAGTTTTCTTGAACTGAAATACAATGTTGTGGTTGAAACTGAAACTTTTGAAGGTTGATTTTTTGCCGATTTTTTTTTTTCAGTAAAAAATTGAAAATTCCCCGGATTTCATTTATTCAATTGAATTATTATTATGAATGATGAAGTCTTATTATAAATGAAACTAGAGGTGAATTTCGGGAATAGTGGATCTGGATTAGTGGTTCATTTTTCGCGCACAATGACCTCAACTTCAACAAGAAGATATTTTTCAAAAAATAATACTAATGTAAAATTAGAGTAAGTAGACTGATGACTGAACTTCCGCATTTCATTTTTTTTTTCACTTTGTAACCTTTGCTATTTTTATATCTATTAAATACCCGTACTTTTTTTTGTAAAATTACTTGCGTGTTATTTTGTTCACTTTCAAACATGATTAGGTAAATTAAAATTTATTACGTTTAACTGCAACTAAATTAGACTGGCAAAAGTACGAACGAAATAAACTCAACTGATGTTTTGATGGATATTTTTATTTTTATTTAAGTACATGTAGGTATATTATGTACATTGTTATTTGTTTTGCGCTTGACTTTTGAGTTTTGGTTACCTATGTTATGCTTGCTTCTTTTCAAGCTGAATTTTTCATAGTGTTTTAATAATTCAAATGTGTTATTCATTTTTTTTTCTGGAATATGAATTTAAAGTTGAAGAATTCTGTCAATAGCTTCTAAATTCATTCATTCAGTGAATCTATGTCCATATTGAAAGAAGTTACAATTTATAAAATGGTAAATAAGCTGAACAACTACATTACTTATTGTTTTTTAAATCAAACCCGGGTTCACGATTAATTTTATAGATACATATTATAATCACCAGTACGAGTACTTTAATGCGTGTAAGCGGAAAATTAGGTAGGTAAATAGATGTTTTGAAATTTTAATTTTGCACCACGTATTTTCCTTTTTCCCATTTTCTTAGTATTTTTTGAAAATAAAAAAAGAAAAATTACGTAGATCATGTATGCAGAATGGCAGATCTCTTAGATTCTGACTAGATTAAATTTTTTATAGCAACGCTTATAATTATCTAACATTTTGTTTAGTTAAAAATGAAATAAGACTTTACTCATACTTTCTATCTATCAAATTTTCTTTTTCAATCTTCTAAAAAAAAAAGGAATGATCAGGAATGAGGTAACTTAATTGTGTTTAACGCAATGCTTTGAAAGTTTAGTGCTCCCCAAATAGGTAATTACAAAAATTGAAGATTTATTTGCGTGTCAGCATAATTTTTTAATAATTTTCATTTGTCGCAAAAGTTTTCTTCTTCAGTTCCTCTGCCTTCTTCAGTTAAATATTCGATAGACAATGTAGAAGGCTACTGGGATTTTCAAACGACCGTAATTGGGAACCCTGAGAAGCCTCACTATCTGAACACTGAACTATCTAAACGTACGTTTGCGCTTGATTAATTTTCGGTCAGCCTTTCGAGTTTGAAAATAATTTTACTGTACGAGCTGGTGATTGATGAAGGTTGAAATGTGAAAAGACTGTTCATTTTGCTAAATATTTCAGTGATATTCCGTCTGTGACATAACCGCTTCGTTAGTCTCCTACAGTTCTCTGTTTCGTGCCTTAGTTTTCTTATCACAACAGTCAAAAATGAATAGTGAGAAAGATATCCATAAAAATATCGAAATAAAGGCTAAAATTCGTGATTATGATAAAATAATGGCTGGAGTTCAAGCTTTGTGCTCTTCTCACGGAGAAATAATGAAACAAGAAGATGTGTTTTTCAACGTACCCAATGGCAGATTAAAATTAAGAAAACGTTCGGTATGTATTGGTTTTAGATGATCTGTAATCTGTATGTATCTTTCTATTTATAGATTTTTGTAAAGATATTACGTATTCACCTGTATTTTTCTTCTGTAGGATTACTCTGTTTACGAGCTGATTTACTACGAACGACCCGACACCGAAGGACCAAAGTTATCTTTATATTCCAAATGCAATATTCCACACGGTGAGGAATTATTGAACGTTTTGAAGATGTCTTTAGGAGTTAAGGGTATCGTGAGAAAAACCCGACATTTATTCCTAATTGAGCACACCAGGATTCATATTGATGATGTTGAAGGATTGGGAAAGTTCTTCGAAATTGAGGTAATTGTTTGAATGTACCTGGTAACTACAATCTCATTGTTTTGTGATACATATAACGTATTTAATTTTCAGGTTTGCCTTACTAAGGATCAAGAACCTGAAAATGGAGAGAAAATTGCCGAAAGTATTATGGAAAAATTGGGAATCCATAATTCAGATCTAGTTACTGGTTCGTATTTGGATCGATTGAAAAATTCGCCCACCGAAGTTTGAATTTTATCACGTTTAATTTCATAGATTCAATACCTTAGTATGCGCATAAGTCATCACAGCTTTATATATTTATTACAATCAATATTATAGAATATTTCGCGATTGACGATCCAACTTATGAATCACTTATTTGTATGATTACGTGAGATATGTACTTACGTTTGTTAATTCTTACTGAAAATTCGCCGTTACCAATACGATACAAAATCCATCCGATGGCATCAATTTTTCGAAGTCAATTAATTCAATCGTGTCAATTCAATCGAATGAAAGAATTTGCAATCACGATAATAATAAAAAAATTGCAAAAATCAGTTCCTGATCTTTACCCTTACTAATTTTAAACTTCGCTTAAATTCATAATATTATCGAGTCACTTGTCATTTTTATTGCACGGTTTTACCATTTAATTGTTACGTCATTTTAGTCACAATTTTCCATATTATAGCCTCTGTATACGAAACATAAGTACCTGAGTTGATGCATTTCTTTTACTGTCTTCCTATGGTGAAGTATTATTCAAGATCTACTGTGGTTTAATTTGCTTAGTCTCTGTGATCTTCCCTTGTTATTTTCTTGTCACTAAGCATCGACTTGCCATAATTTTCTACTTATTTACCGCTTATTTCGAGATTGAGCACAATTGTTTTTCTTCCTGTAATTTTTTCTGAAGTTTACGCATTTATACTTAATCGTTTTTATGTTTATTGTGAAAATCTTGAGCTTATTCTTGTGTTATATTTTTGTTAATGAGTTTTAAATATACGAGTACTTGAATATTGTTTGAAAATTTGGATATTAATTTTCGTTTCTCGGTATAATTCCTTATTGCGCAAATTTTATCACTTGAATTTAGACTACCTATGTATCGGAGTTCCAATGTGATAATGAATGAAAAACTTCATAAATTACTCTATGAATTTGTTTATAATTGTGGAGGAAGAAGTGCTTCGGCTTTGATTCTTCGGACGCATTTCGGACGTAATACCTACCTACATTGAAAGTTGTGTCGACCAAGATTTATTTGGTGCTACAGACAATTCAACGCTTCATCCTTCATCAATTTGATAATCTACAGCGTTCTTTCAGGAATGGATTTTCCATTCAGCTTCACTAGCAAATGAGAAAATTCGCGTCATTTTAAAGTTTACAAAAATTAATTTTCTGTTATCGATTGGGTTAAACTTTTTCTCTCATCTTGTTCCTTCTTTTTAAAATTCGAAATTTGTCGTGGAGTACCTACATAAAAACACAAAGTACAACGACTAACGAGTCTAGTTTCAAAAATGTTTTTTAAGCTTCATTTAAGTAGCCTTTGATATTATTCTGATTTTTAAACCGTTTGAAAAGAGTTTGATCCGCTTCACCCTACCAGTGGATGAGTGAAACGAATCTGCTTTTCGATTATTAACTCCGGAAAAATGAAAATCCGACGCTTAAATTTAAATAAAGTAATTAACTAATTAGGTGCAATTTTGATTTTCAATAAATTTTTCAATAATTTCAATAATGGCATCCGATTGGTTAATAAGTGCGATTGTATTGGTAGCCGATCCAGTTTACACTATACAACCATGTGGGTCATAAACAAGTTTACGATTTGAATTTTCAGAATTTTGAATAAGATCGATTTAAAATTTTGAATGAATGATTTAAATTATGAATTCATTTTGATAAATTGCATTTCATCTTCAGCATCATCATTGTTCAAGTTTTACTCTCCTCTTGATATCGATGTCCGAAAAGATTGAATATTTACCACCTCGTCGTCAGTTTCGGTATGATTTTATATCAAAAGTGATTGCATGAAACAAAGTATCTTTTCCTATCCTCCAACCTAAATCTTGATGGCATCAGCTCGGATTCCGAATTTTACCGGTAAAATTTTTTATGCATGTATTATTGGTATTAAATATAGATTTTTGATCTTGACCACCATCGGACCGGGTCGCTATCAATTTAATATGTTTTGCTTTTATTTATTCTGAAAAAAAAACAATGATGATTTCAGAATTTATTACCGACTTCTGGACCTGAACTAACAACACATTTGACTTCAGCCTGAACCAATATCGTACCAGAAGATGCAAGTAACCTCCATGTTATGTCCATCGTATTGATGCAGGTACTTCGAAAATAATCTCATCACACAAACTAACTGAATTCAATCTCATTGGAATTTCCTAGTTTCATAAATAAAATCGAATTTCTGCGTTTCAGCCAGTCTCTAGTTCAAAATTCGAGTTATGGTTATTTATTTATTTATTTTATAAAATGCAACATCCCGATCCTTCTCTCCCACTCATACCCTTTCTGCAGATGTTGTGGTTCAAACATGATAATTTTTACCGTTATAAATTAATTTCAGCAGATTTCAAAGGAGAACCCGTTAGTTGAGATTGCTTCGAAGAATGCATTTCTATCCTCGTGCTTGTTTGACGACAACCCCATCCACATCTTAGAAATATTATCAACTCATTTTCCGTTGAAACTGGGTCCAACGCAGTCCAACGTAAGATGAACGCATGTAATTAGCTAGTAGTTGTACATTGTACTTGTAATATTATGTAAGAAAGATGATAAGCTTTGCTGATTTTTTGCAGGTGATGCGAGTTGTTGTAGTTCCCAAAAGCATCGGTAAAAGCTCACGTTTAGCAGAAAACATTTTCTTCTCATGGAACGACCGTAGTTCTTTTCAATAACATCAAATGAAGGTATTTATTTATTTATTTATTTATTTTTTATTCATTTATTGTTATGTAGATAGAGTTCAAAATTCTCGTAGATAAAAATATCAATTTTTATATTTTTATCGGATCATATTTTTGAAAAAAATATCGGAGCCAAATTTCAATTTCAGTTTTCTTTCTTCAAGTCGAAATGGGTAATTTATACTTGGTGGTGTGAATTTTAAAATTTCATGGTTTGTTCTCTGTCTTAATAATATTACCTAAATAGAGCTATGTTCAAGTAAATGGATTCATTTATTTTCAAAATTTACTTCAACTAACTAAAAAAATAAAAAAAAATATGGAGATTTTAAAAGAATTCATCCAAAAGTACGTTTGGTTTAAGTCATTTAATTCGATTTCAAAAATTTATTGTAAAATATCTGTGTAAAATATTGCTCTTTCTTACGTCATGATTACTTGGCCAAAACTTTCTCGAATTCTAACTTTAGACCTTACACATGCCTACACCTATTCCTTATACTTAGATTAACCGCGAAATCCATGTAATTTACTTTTTAACCCCTTTAATGATAGTTTTTAGAGGACACATTTACATAAACATATAGCCATAATTCAAGCCCAAACACGCCAACGCTAGACATTCTCGCGTTTCCCAAACTTTCGACGCCGTCACGAAGTAAACACAAGACGTACGAAAGTCTGTACACATTTTTGATTATTGATTTCTTCTACTTACTAGCATCGACAAAGAATGTAGGTAGGTAGGTAGCACATAGCAAAGCCACGAATTGGCAAAACATTCAACATCATGAGCCTAATGAGGGGGAAATTTTCCACCTACAAAATATGCTAAATTATTCCGGGTTCAAAAAAAAAAAAAGAAGAAAATTCTGCGTTAAACTGCGTAGGTACAAGTTGGTAAAAAATTAGTGTAGGCGAAAAAAAAATAATAATAAAAAGCGAGCATCGCCGCCGTTAGCGCAAAATTCAATATTAATTTGAAAATTTCCCATTCGCTTTTATTAAAAGAATATAAAACCGGGCGAATCTTACGTTGGCAAAATTCAATTTGAATATTGGAAAAAAGGCGTGGCTTTTTTAATTTCGAAAACTTTGATTAACGTATAATAAAACTTGGCTTCGGAATTTTTAATATCAGCATCAGTTTGCGGCTGCATCGTCTTTATTTATTGATTATGTCAGATGTGGTTATTGGGTCGTTGCGTGGGCATTTGTTACGTGCGGATGTTTTGAAAAATGAGCTAATAATGGAATTAAAGGGAGGAGTACCTACTTTTTTTTGGGAGATAAAAAAAAAAAGGTGAAATGACTAAACCGTTTATTATTACATACCTACAAGTTTTCTATGCCTGGTGGAGTAATAATAAAAGAGAATAGGATACCAATAAACATTTATCTTTTATAGGTATTCTGCGGTTGTAATTGAAAATTGAAAATTAGCTCGAAAATTTTAACGCCGGTACCTGACCTTACCTACATTCAGTCTATACTGATTACGATTGCCACTTGATAATTATTATCTACGTACAGATAAATAACTGACAAATTAATCAATTAAACATTTATATACGTTCGGTAAATGTTATTACTACAGTTTTGTCATCGGCACCGTTAATACACTGTAGGTATTGCTTGTTTCTATCGTGATTTTTTTTTCTTCGATTTTTCAGATCGTCAAAACGCGAGTTTTGTATTTGCCATCAATGCCATGCAACGAATACCACCAAGGTAGGAATTTTTTCATACTTTGGTTTTTAATTTTAATTTTCAACTCGAAGTATAAAAAAAATCCTAAAACGTGGATTTCTCTGAAAATCCAACAATTTGGGCGAGTAGAAAAAAAGGTAGGTACTTAGTGATAAGAAGGAAACCCTTTTAACACGTCTGAAAAAGCCCTTTGCCGGTACCGAATTAATCAAAAGCGTGAAAGAAAGCGTTAATTACGAGCTGCAAAAGCAAAAAGCAAAGTGGCAACATAAAAGGTGTTCTAATTTAGCGAAATTGATTTTCATCGTGTATTTTCCAAAGAATCGAGGCTCTAATGGAAGCTTTTTTAACCCTATTGGATCAAGTTTAATTGGTGTTTTGTAAATAATACCGAAAGTAGTTTATTTTCTATTGCCTTTTCATGAATCGAGTCTTGATTATTGCCATTGTTTTTCGATATTGTAATTTCACCCCCAGCAAAAGGGTAAGCCTCTTTTTTTGTCTTTTGAAGGGTATAATCGGAGAAAGAAGTTTTATTAACTTGTTTTTATTCGGTTTAGGAAGTTGCTGAAAGGATAAGATCGGGGATGATGAGTTGTTTAACAATTTTTTTTTTTTTTTTTTTGAAAAAAATGGACTAAGACAAATCAATTGTTTTTAGTGAAAATATTTTTGAAAAAATTGGGTTGGAATGAGGTGAAAAAAACTGAAAGGGTATAGTCGGGGAGCCAGCATAGAGGAGTCCTGCACCCCCCTGCCGATCCTCGGGGACATTTTTTTTCTTGAAGGAGACATCCTAAGGAACATTTCTAGCGGTTGTCCTCAAAA
>FIZT01002635.1:0-25246 GCA_900065295.1 Paracoccus marginatus
TTTTTTCCCGAAGAGAAACGTCGCTTTTCTCACGGGATTCTCGTGGAAGTATTATGATGTCGCGCGCGTTACAAAAATTGCCCCCGCGCGCCGGGTAAATATGCATCGATCGAGCTAAAAATTTTTGTGGATTTTTTTCCCATGTAAAGGCACCAATCTACGCGGGGTCCCGAAAAAAATTCGAAAATTTTTTTTAAGGGCCACCCTAATGACCATATGCGTAGAAAAACCTGGATCGTTCACTTCAAAGGAATTTTCTCAACGCTTCTCAACTAAGCGACGAATAAAACTGTACCACTTCAGTCGAGCCAACCAATCTGTCATCATTTATTACGAGACACCCTGTACTCCAATCTTTCCATCAACATCTCCATCCGGCGAAATTTTCACAACCTTGGGAATCGAAAACTATAGAGAACTTTTTTTCACTCGGCTAATACTTAAATTATTTAGCACTCTGTTCGAGTTTTTTTTCCAACGGAACTCCGAAGTTGAACTTTATTCGTATGCCTGGAGGTGTGAGGTGCTGCGAGTCTCTGTAACTGAGCGCATCTTTTTCAGCGTATAAAACATAACGTCGAAAGCTCGAGAATCAATTTCGTTAAAATTTCATCTCACCCGTGAAAAAGAAAGAAAAAAGAAGCAGGAAAAAACCTCGCGAATCCATTTAATTACCGTCGAACGTACCTCGCACCTCGCATTCATTTTCACGGTGAAAATTCTTCCGAATTAGCGAGCCCGTGACAATGATTTTTTAATACGCGCTCTATTTCGCTTTCATGAGCCGACCACGTCATCGGTGACGTTATTGTCATACGTACGACGACGACGATGAAAATTAGCCAGCTTTTTTTTCAGCGTTGACTTTTTTTTTCTCAAGGGTACACGCATGCGTCTCTCAGCGAAGGGTATACGCACGATTATTACCTGCCTCTCGCGATCGCTCGCGTCGTGAAATTACCATCAGTTTCAGTATCAGGTAGTTATCTCGATCGAGTTTGTATTACGTGTGTACGTGTACTATCGTACATATTACATGTAGGTAATTCGGACGACTAAACGATTATAGAAAGGTCTCGAGGTGGTTTACGACACCTTTTCCAGTAGGTACTTGCTGACTCGTCCTACGCCGATGGGGGTACAAGTGCCGATCTAGACGAGCGTACTCGTCGTATATTCAGACGCAATTTTATCGCGGCTGTAAGGCTTTTTCGGAGTGAAATCGATATTCGCTATAGGCTGCGATGAAAAGTTACATGTGCACAGTGACGCACACACGTCACAAGTGATAGGTTCGCCGTGCAGAGATGGTGGCGGTGCCCACCTCCGTCGTCTTCGTCGTCGTAGCAGCGTATAAGTTGCTCTTTTAATTTGATCCGTTTTAAATTAGCCTTCCGGCCAGATGAATATGGTAATCAGCACATGTACGACAGAAGCTATACGTCAACTAAAGCGTAATAAGCTGACCTGAAAGAAATAATAAGAAATCGATTTCTGTATACCGTACAGCTT
Organism: Paracoccus marginatus; assembly: GCA_900065295.1. NCBI lineage: Eukaryota > Metazoa > Arthropoda > Insecta > Hemiptera > Pseudococcidae > Paracoccus > Paracoccus marginatus. The sequence goes on from FIZT01002635.1 coordinate 1,513, forward strand.
ACCTAAATCAAACGCCATTCGAACGTTCCACCTCCTGCCTCGCCTCTCCGTCTTCGTATCGGTACATGCTTTGCTAAAATTTAACCCTCTTTCCAAGTATATGTAAACGTTGCTCGAAATAACGCAGCGAAATTTTCAAGGATACGGGTTCAATTCGGCAGGTCGATGAAGGAGAAAGGGACCGCAGAGTGACACTACAGACTTACTTCGCCTTTTTCAATTCGTTTCAGTTTTTACGCCGTTATTTCTCGGCCACGAGTCGTGCCTTTTTGACCATGAATAGCGCGCGAGAGGAATGCGTATTACGTACGTACGTTTGTCGCAGAGAATTCACTGTGTACCTTTTTTCGTCGCTTTCGTCTCAGAACTGGCATGGTTTCGAAAATTTGAGCCGAAATTGGAAAGAAATCTGCGAGAAAAGTTTGGAAAACTCAGTTTCGATTCGAATTTTGAAGAATTCTATTTCTAGTCAGAATTTTGAATTTCAATTTGGAAGCAGAGCTTGAAAAAGAAAAAAAAACGATCAAAATTTTGAAAATTCAAATTCTAGCCAAAATTTTTAAAAAATTCAATTTCGAGTCGAAACATGAGAAAGTGGATAAAAATGGTAGGAAAATTTAATTGTGGGTTGAAATGAAAAAAATTGAGTCAAAGTTTTGAAAATTCCATTTCAAGTCAAAACTGAAGAGAGAAACATAGAAATGGAGTAAAAGTTTGAAAATTCAATTTTGGGGTCTATACCTGGGGAAAAATTTCTCATGAGAATTATTTTCAAATTCAATTTTTAAAAATTTGAGTTGATATTGAAAAAAAAAAAATGTTTTTGGCAAAAAAAAAATTCAAGTCAAAACTGATGAAAATAGGTATCAAAAATATGGGTCAAAATTTTGAATGTTCAGTTTTGAGTTGAACTGAAAAAAAATCATTTTATCTCTAAAATTTGAAAAAATAATTTTCGTTTGAAATGAAGCAAAAATTTCAAATACCCAGTTTTCAGAGCTCGGGGTTGAAAATTTATGAATCAATGAAAAAATGGATTTCCGTTTCAAAATTTGAAAAACTGATCTATTTTCAATTTTTAGGCAAAATTTGAAAATTGATTTGGATTTAAAATTTGTAAAAAAAAAAACGAACCAAGAGAGTTGTTTGAAAGTCAGTTTTGAGTGAAAATTGAAAAAAAAAATATTCCGACAAATTCTGTTTGTATTTTTTATAGAGTCAAGGTTGACAAAAATGTAACATTGGGTGAACGTTTGAAATATTCCAAAAAAAATTTTCAGCCAGAATTTACAAAAATAATTTGTTTCGAGTCAAATTTTGAAAACTGCTTGGAAGAGAAAGTTGTTTGAGCTAAATTTTGAACTTTGAAGTTCATTTTTTCTTCGACCGATTTCAAACAAGGCGAAACATTGGCCAAAATGTTTCGCATGTCAAAACTTTCCGTAGGTCTTCGCCCCTCGCTATGCATTGGCCGAATAAGAGTTATTCGCCATTAAAAATTCAAACTGTCTCATAAACGTCGACATTCCTTCCGAAACACCCGATACTTTTCTCATCGCTGACACGTTTAGTACTTTTTATTATTCGGTGGCTGTCATTGGCGAACGTTTGATTTACTACTACGTACAGATACAGGCATTGCAAATTTTCAATGTTGAGTGATACATCTTTTATGAGTTCGATCGTTTTCATCGTATACGGTGGAGTCATTGTAATCAAATACACGTGTCCGGCCTATAAAGGAACTTTTATTATTAGCATACAGCGAGTGTTTTTTTTCTGTCCTTTTTTTTTCAACAATTTTTTATCATCTTTCTATTCGATCGCATATTCTGACGAACAATATCTGCGATATATGTATGTGCTCGTGCTTTTCTCGCCCAATGTATATAACGTATCCGTATCGGAATTCGAAGCGTTCGAGTTCGAGTATTATCATATTGGTCGATTCCAAAAGTTCAACGTTATCGTTTCTAGTTCCAATCTGCGTGTTACAAAGTACCATTTTGACGGTTCGCCGTCGATCTGAGGTTCGTTATCTGGCTTTTCTTTTGGAACGTGGCACGATGCCGGCCCCCCTTGTCATATCGGTGTTTCCTCCTTGACCTCGTGCCGGCGATAATCGAATTTCTTTATCTTTGGTTGCCTAGTGGTGCTAAATACATAATATGTATTTGCATGATTTCTTTTCTTGTTCTAAAACATTGAAAATGCTCGACTTTCTCGCCGATAGGAGGAAATGCTCTGCCAGTGGAGAAAAAATTTCTGCAAAAAAGTTTGAAGCTTGTGGAATTTTTCAATTTTAACAACATCAATAAAACGATTTATTCGACGATACTTGACGAACGCGAAAGGAGGGTGAGAGAGGTGGACTATCTTGACACGGGTATTAAACTTACGGACACTACCCGTTATGGTGGAATTCATGTGCACGTGAATGGTTTTAAAAAACTTGGAAATTATCCGCTCTTCGAAGCCAATTCGCACGTGATCGTCATGGGTACGCTGTCTCGAAGATTATCGCGCATCGAATCCGTCGCTCGTGCTGGTCTGTGCAGCGCCGCCTTCGTACAAGTATTTTATTAATTCGATGTGTAGCCGTGTGCGTGTGTGCGAATTGCGAATACGATGAACTTTTCGGCGCGGTTTGTGTATTTATATTGCCGAAGTACTACGATGAAAGGGTGTGGCAAATTCGATGAAATGCATCATTCGTTGATCGAATGATTCAATACGAGTGTAGTGGACTCTTGCAAGAGTTCAAGATGAATTTGATGGAGTGATTTTGTATGTACCTAGCTACTTGGAGGATTGAAAAGAGATCCGAAATCAATGGTCGAAATTTAGAAAGCTTGAAATGAAATTTAACTCGAACGATTCATTTTTTGTTCGGATCGATGAAAATGAATATTTTCGGTCGTTCGCGAACGGAAATAGTTTCTAATGAATCATTTTAGAACAACTTTTTTTTTCTTTTTAAAATCAGTTTTCCAACGAGTCATTTTTCAACTGAATCGATAAAAATGAATTTTTCGGTCGTTTTCGAACGGGAGTCATCTTGAACTAATCGTTCTCGAACGATTCACTTTTTTGTTCGAAAATCATTTTCCCAACAAACGAGTCAGTTTGTATGCGAATCAAAGAATAATAATCTTTTTGTTCGTTTGCGAACGAGAGTCGACTCAAATGAGTCGTTCTCGAACGACTCGATTTTTTGTTCGAAAATCATTTTTCCAATAAAAGAGTCAACTTTCATGTGAATCAAAAAATAAGAATTTTTTCGGTTGTTCGCGAACGAGAGTCAATTCGAATGAATCGTTCTCGAACGACCCAATTTTTTTGATGGAAAGTATCTTTTGCACAAACGAGTCAGTTTTTACGTGTTTCGAGGGATTTAAATTTTTGCTCGTTTGCGAACGAGAGTCATTTCGAATGAATCGTTCTCGAACGACTTGATTATTTCTTGAAAAATCATTTTTCTAACAAACGAGTGAGTTTTCATGTGAACCAAAGAATTGGAATCTTTTCGGTCGTTCGCGAACGAAAGTCATTTCGAATGAATCGTTCTCGAACGATTCACTTTTTTGTTCGAAAATCATTTTTCCAACAAACGAGTCAGTTTGTATGCGAATCAAAGAATAAGAATCTTTTTGTTCGTTTTCGAACGAGAGTCGACTCGAATGAGTCGTTCTCGAACGACTCGATTTTTTGTTCGAAAATCATTTTTCCAATAAAAGAGTCAACTTTCATGTGGATCAAAAAGTAAGAATCTTTTCGGTTATTCGCGAACGAGAGTCAATTCGAATGAATCGTTCTCGAACGACCCAATTTTTTTGATGGAAAGTATCTTTTGCCCAAACGAGTCAGTTTTTACGTGATTCGAGGGATTTAAATTTTTTTGCTCGTTCGCGAACGAGAGTCATTTCGAATGAATCGTTCTCGAACGACTCAATTATTTCTTCAAAAATCATTTTTCCAACAAACGAGTGAGTTTTTATGTGAATCAAAGAATGAGAATCTTTTCGGTCGTTCGCGAACGGAGTCAACTCGAATGAATCGTTCCCGAACGACTCACTTTTTTGTTCGAAAGTATTTTTACCACGGACGGGTCATTTTTTTTCGTGATTCAAGGAATTTGAATTTTTTACTCGTTCGCGAACGAGTCATTTCGAATGAGCCGTTCAAAAACGATCTTATTTTATTATTCAAAAATCTGTTTTTCAACGAACGAGCACGCCATGTACGAGAATCACGAGAAGCCCTCTACCTTTCTCGCTTAAAGTTTGGATCGAAAATGAGAGTGATTCCATTGATTCATATCATCAGCATCGAAAACAAGCCAACTACAGTATTCGGAAATTTGATCAGCCTCGTGCTTTGAGACCCCCCCCCCCCCCCCCCGGTCAGGAATTACACATTTAACCGTAAACCTCGCGCATTGACAAACCGGCAACGCAAAAAAAAATATCGCCTCTGCGAAACGCAAATGACTGAGGGATATAGCGATGCCGACGCCGCCACAAGTAGGTACGTAAGAAATTTCCGACGAATAAAAAACGGCCAAAACGCAAGGTGTGCGAGGTGCTTTCGCAGCGTAACTGCGGAGTAAGCGAATGAAAGGGATTGAGAGTGGGGCATACCTTTATTTACGATGTCGCAGCCGAAAGAGGAAAAAAATTCCGTTTCTTTTTACGTCACCAAAAATTTCGGCGGCGCTGTTTTGATATTTATAAGCGTAGGCATGCGGATGGTGAAAGCGAGCGAGAGAAGGAGGAGGTGGCTTGGCGTTGGTTGAAAACGTGGTTTTTAAAATTAAGCACATACAAGCGTCGCGTCGCTCGTGTACTTTGATGCGGAGCGGAGGATCTATTTCCATTGTCAATTTGTTATTCGCGAATTTAGAGGATGAAAATTTCTAACGCCGCATTGGTAGCGTAAGAATGAAGAGGACGGGTTGGTTGGCTGCGGGCGTTTAAATTTGTGTAATATCGCACGAGCAGAGGTATTCGTTCGTCTTAAATCGTAGCCGAAAATCAAAATGAAAAGAATCAAAGAAGGGTCTAACATACACTAGAGTATTATGCAAGTATATCGAATGAATGGCGTGCAGCAATGACGCGTAATTCGCTACTGCGAAATGCGAAACGATCCGGCAAAACAGGGTAGAGTGGAAGAGGGGGTGCGGTATGTAAACACGACGAAGTGCTGAAGAAACGTGCGTATACGAGTTTTACCATGCACATACGAAGGAAGCGAGAAAAAAATTCTTGCTGTATTTGGGATAAAAACAACTTTTTACTACTAGTTACGCAGAGTAAAGAGGCAGAACTAAATTGAAGGAGAAAAAAAATACGAAAAAAAAAAGAAACAAATTCGTCCTTGACGTCGTTCAATAATCAGTGGCGCCGCTGTGGCGCAACCACCGCCTAATACGTCGTAATTTGGTTTGTGAATTTCACCCGAACTGCGATGTGATGACGATTCGAGGAGTCGTTGTCCAAGGATGTCGTTTCTGCGTCGCGAAAGCCGAAGGGATCGACCGTTCTTTCTGTGCCTGCAGGGCTATCGGGCATGAGCGAGGATTTTTTCCCCCGCGATACCCAAGTATACCAGTCACGTGTACGTATAGCGAGATGATGATGCTGTAGCGATGATGGCCCCTGGTATCGTATTAATTAAAACTACGACCCGATATGAAAAAAATTTCATCGACATAGCGTTGCGAATTAAATTGCGCAGTTTATATTCTCGGTCTCGGCTAACCACATCATACTCTCTGTTCGGTCTGGAAAAATATGTATCTTAATGAGGAGCTCGAGCTCGGATCGGCACTGCGGCCAGCATCCGTGACGCAGGCGGTGGCCGGCGCTACTCCAGATGCGAGGCTATTTATATCGCGAGTAAAAAAATTCTCGCTAGATGGGCCATTCTCGGGGCAGGGCATACGGGCAGAGGCGTTGAAAAAATTTACATTTTTATACTATCTCACGGGCTACGTGTGGTGTATTATACGTATACGCATATGTAGTCTGCATTTCGTTTGTGTGCTTCTCATTAATGCTCCGCGGCGAGGTAGGCGGCGGTGCCGATGCTCCTGTTCGTCTAGCACCGCGCTCTCCTCGCACCCATTTGCGACGACGCGACGCGACGATCAAGACAACGGTCAGTTACTCGGAATATTTGTAATGCAACGATCAGCGACCACCGAAGGTTTCGCGTAGTCCTTGAATACGCTCGCATTCGCGTTTTGATTATTTCAAAAGAGTATCCGGCCACGTGACATCATCGCCCAGCGCCCGCCATCGCCACCTCGATAATGTGAAATTTCAAAAACGTAGTTGAATTTTTCGCTGCGCCGCCGCCGCCGCCGCCGGGTCGCGAGACGGGCAGAAAAAGAAGAAGTTTATTTTTAGCCGGGTCGAAATATTGCTTCCTGTTGGGAAATGATACCGGCCAAAGTTCGAGGAAAATTGCGACCAACGGGAGGGTGTGAGAAGGGAGGTGGCTATAAGGCTTCATACACGTCGTTCGTATGTATGTAGTATGTACTGCGACGATCATCATCGAGGTGGTAACAAATTTTTCCCAAAAATTTTATATCGTTTAATTTTTTCGAGCGAGAGTATGATTTATCAGCGTACGAGTAATATTTCCAATTCACCACCACCCCCCCCCCCCACTCCGAAGGACTGGAGCCTCGAAAAATGTGTTTTTTCTGAAACTTGACTCAAAGGCAGGTGTGCCTGAGAGTAGCTGCTGTGATTTTTTTTGCAATATTGATACACTAACTGCGTGAATTTTTTTGAGAAATGTATCACTTATGGAAAAAACTTCATATTTTTTAAATTCTAAAATTTCAAGTAAAAGAAAAAAACTTTGAAAAGAATTGAAAATCAGAATTTTAACAAATTTTCATGCCTTTTCTTTGCTAAAGTTTCAAAAATCAAAAAAAAATTCAATCCAAAAATTCTGAAATAATTGAATCAGAATGCAAAAAATTACTTCTTAAAAATTTTGAAAAATTCAGTATTGAAAAAAAAAAAAAAAAAATTGAAAATCTTGAAATTTTTAAGCTTTTTAAAAAAATTTCTTCCCTACAAATCTGAAAAAATTTGATTGAAACAAAAAAATTATTCGTTGAATTTTTTTGTAAAATTGTGAATTTTTTAATTCAAAAATTCTGAAATGATTAAAATCCAAAAAAAAATCAAAAAAATTTGGAAAAATTCAGTCTTGAAAAACAAAAAAATTTTTCCCAAAATTTTGAAATTTCAAAAAAAACTGAGAATTTGAAAATCTGAAAAAATTTAGTCATAACAGAAATTTTTTTTTTAAATTGAAAAAAATGAAAATTCTGAAAAAATTCAGTCATAAGCAGAAATTTTTTCTCAAAATTTTGAAATTGAAAATTTGAAAAAATTCAAGTCATAAAAATCAGAAATTTTTTTTCTCAAAATTTTGAAATTGAAAAAAAAAATTCAAAATTCAAAAATTTTTAAATTTTTAAAAATGATTTTGCAAAAATTTAAGAATCAGAAAATTCTCAATTTAAAAATTCTGAAGAAATTAATTGAAAACCAAAATAAAATTATTTCAAAAAATTTGAAAATTTCAACTTTTTTTAAAATCCAGCAAAATAAAAAAAATGAATCAATTTTTACGTTTTGAAAAAAAAAGAAGTATTCAAAAGTACAAGAAATTTTTAATTTTTAAATTTCCGGAAAAATTCAATCAAAAAGCAAAAAACTTACTTATTAAAAATTTTGCACATTTTTCAACATTTTTTAAAAATCGAAACCTTGAAAATTTCTTGAAATCTCATTTTTTGAATTTCCACCGGAGGCTAATCAATTGCTGCTTTACCACCCACAGAGCTCACATTTTCAGTTTTTGAAGCCTACACAAAAAAGGGCGTTTCAACCCGAAAGGTTCATACCTACTAGTTTCCTATCTCAAATGGTACTTTTCAGCCGTTTCACTGACAGAACCCTCCAAAATTCCCACAAAGGTTTATGCGATCGAGAATCCTCCACCCTATCCCCTCGCTACAATCACAAATGACGAAATTTAATTCAATATTTGAAACTCGGCGTATCGTACAACATAGATCCAAACGCCTTTTCCAACTTCAAAGGCGTACAATACAGTATAGCTTGCAGTAATTATTTTGGGTCACGGTTGGAAGGAACTAGCCAATGAAGAAGTGAAGCGCGTACGATATGATATGTTCAATTAACATCGGTGTTTGTCTATTTATTGTTCGATAATTAGCTCCGTTATCGCTACCGTTTTCTTTCGTTTGTGTACGTAAGATAAGAGAGAATTTTTTCCTTCTCTCTGTGTGTTTGCTCGAGTAATGATAATATTATGTACGTACTCGAGTTATGTGGGTTTGATTGGCCCCTCGGTGGTACCGAAACGATGTGATCAAAAGCCTAAAATGCTCGTCAGCAACTCGTTGTCAGGAAATTAATAATCGAGACTTCAAAACGACTGTATCAGTTTAAAAGAAAAAAAACATGAAGGTGAGCCGGAAAGGTTTTTTCGATTTAATTTTGCATCGTAATATGTATATATGTAGGTATTATGGTTCGGCGTCGTTATGTTTTTGGCATTTTTGACAGTATATTTTCCCAAACTACGGATATGTTGGAAAGATTTTGAAATTTGACAGGGCCTAAGGTTATATAGGTAGCGAGGGTTTATGTTCATGACTCGAGCTTTAGTCATATTAATTAATTTATTCTATCAACTAATCGATTACTCGTTTATTTTTGTTTCAGGTTAGTACGAAACTTTGTTAGTATAACACTAAGGAGGAAAAATGTGGAAAATGTGAGTCGAACTTATTGTATCGCTTCTCAATTTAATCGTCAACTTTTTTCTTGCTGGGGAATCGGATTTTTATATTTTTCTGTCGCGTTGGGGAAGTGTCGAGTAGCACGTCAAGGAAATTCCGTATCTTTGGGTGGACGCGATCGACGTGGTGGATTGGTTGGACGAAGAAATGGACGCGCTTTGAAAATCAGCATTTCCTTTGTACTGGGAATGCGTTGTTTTTTCCGCTTCTGTTTCTTCTTCGTCGTCGATGTATATTATGTTTACGGTTTAGTCGTAGGTACAATTTGTACACGCGTAGTAGGCAAATGACAAAGACGTAAATAAGCGGAGCTTATTCGACAGAAAAAAAAAAAATTCCCCAGGTGCTCGTGTCGTTGCGCACCGTCAGCCTATCTACACATATACATACATACGTAAGTGTACTCGTCGTATCCGAGACTGGAAAAAAATTGCCGCGAACAGGTGGGTGTACAGTTATCTTCGCTGTAATACGCGTGGCGTGTGAAAATGTCTGCGAAAATTGACGGTGGTCAGTGTGGCCAATTATATCGTCGATTGAGAAGGTTTTATTGGCAAGGCTATATCGATTCTTTTTAATTTGCGATCGAGAGAACGAGGCTAGGGGTGTGCAGGTGCTGGCGTCTGCGGTGATCGATATTTTAATCGTTTTTACGTACGCGCGTTTATTTATATGGCGAGCGGTACGGGTGCACGTTGAGGAAAAAAAACCGCCATAAATCGTACACGACCGGCCTCTCGGAACCGATGCGCGGATTGGCTGCTAGTCAAATTTTCAAGGCTAAGGTTAGCGTTGAAAACGAGAATTTTTCGGTATCGTTTTCGCGAACGAATAATCCGTACGAACGTGTGTACGTATAATACCCACAAACGCAGACGCATATTATGAAGACACGGAAGAGAAACGCGAGACCTTGGTGGGATCTTTTCGATGACTGGTGGAGTATTTTTACGCTAAATTCGCGTCGTGACGACTGGCCAAGTGTAAGGGCACGTTTCGAAGAGATAAATGAGTCTGAAATTTGTAAATTTCGAATTAATTTTTCCGAACGTTTCGTATCGATTTGAAGCTGTAATAAAGGTAAAAATTCAAACACTTTTTCGTCTTGGAACCAGTTTGTATTCGCGACAAAAAATATCGTTAAAACAGAAGCCAGCAAAAGCGAAGGAAAAACCAAATCAATTCCTCGACCAGGAGATAAATTTATTTATCGAAGTACCTCCCACTGAGACCTTTCTCCACCATCAGCGCCCGACAAAATAATGCTGTGGTACCATCGAGCTAGTTTAGAAACTTTTTTGGCGGCGACTGAAGCGACACGACTCGTCTATCCGGATCCGAACGTACCCATAGCGAGGTAGTTTTTTTTTTAGCATTTATCTTTCGATCTACGTTATGGGAGCAGGATACGGTTATCAGATTGCGAAATTTGAAATACATATTACGCGGTCATTGGCGACTCGTCGGGTCGTGTCGATCGGCGATGGGATACCATTGTAGTATGTGCGGTGTACATTTGGGTATGTGGCTCTAGCTATGAAGGTGGTATAGGTGTACCAATATGATAGGTGTTCATGTACCTACTATCTGGTACCTGTGGTGCGACGTGTATTATTATTTACATTTTACCAAAAACATGTGGTCTTCGATAGTGTTGACTTTATCGTGGAATAAAGCGTGCGCCAGCGTCATACGCTGTATGGAAAATTTGTCAAATCGAAGCTCCGTTGAGGTGTGTACCGTGTGTGGTTGGGTCTTTGGTAATTTGTGTCTCGATCAAGGTTTCATGTGTTATATGATTTTGACTAATACCGTGTCTATTTTTACGTGCAGTTGCGCACAACTTGTGGTGCTTGGAATAAGTATGTACATTTAGCCATGAACCATTGTGCCTATGTTTTTTCTGCAATTGCTGTTATTCGAATGCTATTATTTCGGTTTCGCAACGAAGAAATCGCAAACGGGGGGCTACTGAAAGCTGGAAGACTCCAGCTCTCTTTGCATGTTCATTTCTGGTAACCTCATTATCAGTTCGGAATAATTTTGGTTCATAAAATGAAAACCCTAAGTCCGCGTGAAATTTTATCGATCTATGAACCGGGGGAAGGAGGGATTTGTGAGAAACGATTTGTTCGTTTCATCTTCCGAATTTCGACTTTTTTGAATCAATTTTTAGAACCCCTGGAAATTGAAAAAAACTTTTAATTTTTTTTTTACCCTTCTGGGGCCACGATACGACCGATTGCATGGAAAAATGTAATTTTCTCTGAAAATTTGCAGCTTCGATGTAAAATTGGGGAAGGAGAATTGAGTCAGGGACCTGAAGTTTTTACCACGTTATTTTGACGTCAGTTGGCCACTTTTTTCATCCCCTTTTCCAACTTACCAAAAAAAAAAGGTCAAAATCAGGACACTCTAGTGTTATCTGATGAGTTGAGAATGCTGCAAAAATTTGTTTAACCTTCTGCAACTCGAGCGGGCTGAGTCATCTTCTTGAAAAAAAATTTCAAGTTGAAGAGCCATGGCTTAGCTCCCTGGTGTGGCAGGGGGCTCGAAAAATTTTCGGAATATTCTCAACTTACCGGGAAGCAGTGAGCGAAATCGGAGTTTTTTCATTTCGTTTTTTGTACTCATCATATGAATTTGAATATATGGGTCCGTGAAAATTGCACTTCCCACGAGAGTGCCGTGGAAAATGTGACGTATCAGACGGGCTTAGTACGACGAGTGGTCATTTTTACAGAATTTTCGATTTTTACAAATTTTTTATTTTTAGTACTTTCAATTTCATTTTTTATTTTTACAGAATTTTCAATTTTCACAAAATTTTGTATTCTTACCGAGTATTTTTGCAAAATTTTCGATTTTTACAGATTTTTTATTTTTTAAAAATTTTTAATTTTCACAGAACTTTCAATTCTTACAGAATTTTCAATTTTCACAGAATTTTTATACCTATCGAATTTTTTATTTTTGCATACTTTTCAATTTCTACAAAATTTTTAATTTTTATAGAACTTTAATTTTTACAAAATTCTCGATTTTTACAGATTTTTTATTTTTAAAAAATTTTTTATTTTCACAGATTTTTCATTATTGCAAAATTTTTTAATTTTCACAGAACTTTCAATTCTTACTGAATTTTCAATTTTCACAGGATTTTTTTATTTATCGAATTTTTTATTTTTACAGAATTTTCAATTTGTACAAAATTTTTCATTTTCGCAGAAGTTCTGCAGAATTTTCTATTTTTACAAAATTTTTCATTTTTTACAGAATTAATTTTCGCAGAATTTTCAATTTTTACAGAATTTTCAATTTTCACAAAATTTTGTATTCTTACCGAGTATTTTCACAAAATTTTCGATTTTTACAGATTTTTTATTTTTAAAAAATTTTTAATTTTCACAGAACTTTCAATTCTTACAGAATTTTCAATTTTCACAGAATTTTTATATCTATCGAATTTTTTATTTTTGCATAATTTTCAATTTCTACAAAATTCTCGAATTTTACAGATTTTTTATTTTTAAAAAATTTTTAATTTTCACAGAATTTTTAATTTTCACAGAACTTTCAATTCTTACTGAATTTTCAATTATCACAGGATTTTTTTATTTATCGAATTTTTTATTTTTACAGAATTTTCAATTTGTACAAGATTTTTCATTTTCACAGAAATTCTACAGAATTTTCTATTTTTACAAAATTTTTCATTTTTTACAGAATTAATTTTCGCAGAATTTTCAATTTTTACAGAATTTTAAATTTTCACAGAATTTTCCGTTTTTACAAAATTTTCCATTTCCACAAAATTTTTTAAATTTACAATTTTTACAAATTTTTTGAATCCTTTGGAAAAAATTTGTCAAATCCAAGGCTTTTTTTTGAAAGTCCTGTCCCACTCAGGCCCGCTTTGAGATCCGTCTTTGAGTCGGGAATACACGAAGACGAGATTTTTTTTTTGAAAATTGAGTGTTTTAGGACTCAGTCTCAAGGAGGGGTGGTGCGCAAAAATTCACTCGTGCAGTGTAAAGTCTTATTTTACTGAGACGAGTCAAATGGCCCAAAAATTTCGGCAAAATATCACCAAAGATCGGTAACCCTTCCCCCCATTCTTTTATCACACCAGTGAATTTAAAAAAAAAAAAATCAAATCAAAATTTATTTTAGATTCAAATAACAAAGTTTTTTTTTTTTTGAAGAGATGATTTGTGTAGTACCAACTGTAGCCAGGTATAAATTTGAAGATTGGTTCAATCTGATCAACTTTTGAGCTTTGAGAAGTTGATGATCAAAAAACATAGCCCACAAACTATAGTTCTCTTTCTCGAGCACTCTTGTCTGACGTTCGTACTTGAGTAGTTTCTGCAAATATACCACATTAAGATCGCAGATAGATCATACCAACGCAACGTAGTACATATACGTAGTAATATGTCATAACGCGTGCACGTAGATTTGCGCGCGCTAGCGAGTAGCTGAGTACCTCTACTCGTGTTAGGTGAATGTGTCTATGTATACGCGGTACGTAGTACGTACGTACACTACGTACTCTTATGAAAGAGCGAGAGAGGAGGAAGGCAAGAGGTAGGCGAGCGTACGCTATACGAAGGAGGAGGTGCAGAATCCGCGTCGGCTGACATTGAAAATATTGAGGCAAGGTGAACTTTATACCGAAGTTACGTAATGTACACATACCGAGCGGTCGCAGTCATAGATACGCTGATTACATACAATTTGGACGAATTTGTAATGCAGAAGGAAGACGCGTAGAGGTGCGAGGTACATATGTGCGTATACAGAGCATGAAAGATGCGATCATGCTGATACGTGTGTGTATTGTTATACCTACGATTTTTTTCTGTATAATTTTTCGCGTACTTGAAAAGAAGAAAAAAAATTATAGAAGAACTGAGGTGGTTTTTTTACTCGCATTACGTACCTAGATAGACCGCAGCATGAAAATGGGACCAAAATAGGTACACATGTGTATATAGAGGAATAGATGGTTCGACAAAAACGTGTACGTAAATTTATAATCGAGTTACAGGTAATGGATAGTGGATACCTACCTATAAGGTAATACGTGCTCGTGCTGCAATCGTGTTGGTATAATTAACGAAACGAGAGGAGCCGTCTGCGTGATTGGGTTACGTCGTCTTCTTCGTCGGCCAGCAGCAGAGCGAATAGTTCGCGGTATAATTACCTAGCAGCACGAGGAGTACATCGCAGGGTCGGCCGCGCAAATCCATCGTATACGATTTGTCGACTATAAAAAGAAAAAAATTGGCACGTTCAAGGTCAACTTTACGCTTTGGCGGGCCACGGCGCCGGATTACCGCTCGTCGAAAGGCTATGCTGCTATGCGAGAATACATATAGAAGACGAACCGAACGTATCGTCGAGATGGTAGAGATGCTGCGTAGTATAGGTATACTAATTTGACGTTGGCACGTTTCATTACACTGACCCGAGAGTCGAGAAGCCGGGACCTGCGGAGTCATTAATTCAGAAGATGAATCGAGTACGTGGCTGGAATATGTAAAACGATGTAAAAAAAAAGTGTTGTACCGTGCATGACCCGAAGATGAAGATACCTACCTACGTAGTGAACCTCCCCCTCACGACGTCGCAACTCGTTAATTGACACCGAGAACTTGTGCGAGAGAGCTTTCAAACGATGATTTTTTTTTTTTTACAACTCGATTCGCAAAATTGACGCGTATATTTGATAACAAGGTTATTTTTAATTACTCTAAGCGTGAGCATTGGCGAAGGGATACGCCTTCTGCGAAGTACCTGTTGTATGTATGTGTACATAAAGTCCTGTATACGAGTTATTTGCGTGCAAATTATGTATCTGTATCGAACTCGACTCGGGTACGTCCAAGGGGTTTATTAAATTTTCAAAACTTCGCAATCCAACTGATGCCAGTGTGCTGTGACGACCTTAATAATGATATTCAAATCTACACCGTGGCAGTGGTGCCAATTACAATGAGAAATAGCCTTCGTGTATCGTATCGTTGGTTCGCTACGTTATGTATGAGTACGTTACGCGCGTACTTTTTATTTTAATTATAAGCGCAGCCCGGCCACAATATAGGGATTTATTCGAGGGCAATTGTATGTACATATGTACGAGTATGTACGACGGTACCTTTACGTATGTATGTTCGTCGTAAAGCAGCTGTCGTTAAATTGAATGCATGTAAAAATTTTCTTTACGAAAAAAGTTGATCGAATGAGATTTTTGTAAAGAGTAGACAGAACGACAGGAGACGAAAAATGCGTCAGCATCGGTGTGAAATGAACTCATCGGATGATGAATTGAAAAAGAGCAGAGTGCAGTGTTTGTTGTAGGCTTCCAATGACTCATTTTTTTTATATGACAAGCAAACGTACAGGAAGCGACGATAGTGTTATCTTAATGAGAAAAGAGTGACAAAAGGGACAATTTTCATTTTCTGTAGAAAACTTATCACGTTATTGTGGTAATTGCTTCGATGCTCGTCGTATTTTTCCATGTCGAACGTTACGATAAATCATTGAAATATTGAACTACGAGTACGTCATCTGATTCCACTCGTGCTCGTGTCGTCGTGTGTTCGTCAGCTTTGTATTTTTTATTTTTTTTTCGACTGTTTTCAACCAGCAGGAGTGCTCTTGGTCTTCACTTTCATAAAAATTGAATTTCTTTTTATCATTTTTTCAATTTTATGTCATTTTTTGCGTAAATTTAAAATAGTTTCGAACGTTTTCCTCAATTTTTACGAGTATTTAAATATATTTTTTCATTATGAAACAATAATAGATTTCTCATTTTGGGAAAGTTTTTTATCTAGAAAAATTCTTCATTTTCGAAAACATTTTCGATTTCAAGAAATTATCAATTTTTACAAAATTTATAAGACAAAAAAAATTCTAAATTTTTGAGAAGTTTCCAATTTTTGAATTTTTTTCAATCAAGAATAATTTTTTCAAAGATTTTCATTTTTTGGAAATTTCTGACTTGGAGAAAATTTCCAATTCTCAAAAATTCCACATTTGAAAAAATTTCCAAATTTTTTAAATTTCTCAACGTTTGAAAATTCCCATACCTAGAATTCCTATTATCTTTTCAAGGACATTTAATTTTGGAAAAATTTCTAAATTTTTTCAACGATTTCGAATTCTTGAAAATTCGTAATTTTTTTGAAAATTCCTAATTTTGGAAAAATTTCCAATTTTTATAAATTTTAGAAAAATTCACAATTTTTTGATGATTATTCCTAATTTTGGAAATTCTCAACTTTTAAAAAATGAAAATTGCCTATTTTTGAAAATTTCCATTCTTGAAATTCCTAATTTTTTTCAAAGATTTTTATTTTTTGGAAATTTTTCACTTGGAAAAAATTCTCATACTTGAAATTCCTAATCTTTTTTTTAAGGATTTTTAATTTCAAATCCTTGAAAATTCGTAATTTTCTTGAAAATTCATAATTTTGGAGAAATTTCCAATTTTTAAAAATTTTAGAAAAATTCACAATTTTTTGATGATTATTCCTAATTTTGGAAATTCTCAACTTTTAAAATATGAAAATTGACAATTTTTGAAAATTTCCATTCTTGAAATTCCTAATTTTTTTCAAAGATTTTTATTTTTTGGAAATTTCTCACTTGGAAAAAATTCTCATACTTGAAATTCCTAATCTTTTTTTTAAGGATTTTTAATTTCAAATCCTTGAAAATTCGTAATTTTTTTGAAAATTCCTAATTTTGGAAAAATTTCCAATTTTTAAAAATTTTAGAAAAATTCACAAATTTTTGATGATTATTCCTAATTTTGGAAATTCTCAACTTTTAAAATTTCCATTCTTGAAAATTCCTAATTTTTTCAAAGATTTTCAGTTTTTGGAAATTTCTGACTTAGAAAAAATTCCCATACTGAGAATTCCTAATCTTTTTAATTTTGGAAAAATTTCCAATTTTTTTCAACGATTTCGAATTCTTAAAAATTCGTCATTTTTTGAAAATTCCTAATTTTGGAAAAAATTCCAATTTTTAAAAATTTTAGAAAAATTCCCAAATTTTCGATAATTCCTAATTTTGGTTTTGGAAATTCTCAACTTTTGAAAAATGAAAATTGCCAATTTTTGAAAACTTCCATTCTTGCAATTTTTGAAAAGCTCGCCATATTTTGAAAGACTTGCAATTTATGAAAATTCCTAATTTTTTGAAAACTTGAATTTGTAATTCCTCATTTCACAAAAATCCCATTTTGATGAAATCCTGATTTTTATTTAAATTCACGTCGAGATTTGAGCTGATATTTTAGATTCAGTGGTTCTTTCTGACCTAATCCCCCCCCCCCCCCCCCCCCCCCTTATAGCAGATTAGTTCGTATCAAAATTTGCAAACAGTTTATTTGCCAGCTGCTGTTTACATTTGTGCTGTGTTGAAAATTTCATTGGAAATTTTTTCGCACTGATTCCGTCATTATTTGCTCGATTTATTTATTTGTCGGTAGGTAGTTCATCATTTTTCATTTTTTCTAAACGCAAAAAAAAGAGCCAATGAAAACATAAACAAACGACGACGACACGAAGTATCAGTTTGAATAGAAAGTTCTCTTATTGTTGAAAAATTTTCGGTTGATAAATTTTTCGAGTTGAAATTTCGAAGTTTTGTTTACAAAAGAAGTACCTAAACCTATAGGCTCTATAGCGATGGGAAAAATTCATCCAACAAATCCAAATAGGTATTTGTTTTTTTGCGACCAATAATACCTTACCTAATATAGCATAATTTTTTGACGTACGTAGAAGGCAGTTTTTTTTTTATTTTCTAAGAGTAAAGTACTATAATGTATTCATTCTCGTTCGATTCGCTTACATGAGTACCTGTACAAAATTATGGGAAAAGAAAAAAAAAAGAAAGAAAAAATCGCTTTATCATTCGTATTCCCCTCTGTGTAGCGTTAAGCTCGCCTCCTCTAATACTTACATAAAACTCGACTCGTATATATGTATACGTTATTTCGCTGCACGTGGCCAAATTGTAGTACATTATCCTGTGAACGAGGATAGGTAGAGGGGTGCGGCGGCCGGCCGGCATGCAATACTTATAGCTGCGAAAATTGCGCAGCAGACAACGAGCTCGTCGATGGATCTGCGAACGATTCGCATGTGTATGAATATTATACATAGATAGATAGATACGATGGTATCTGTGCGGCGGACGTGTTCGAGTCCTGAGGTGGTATCCTTGAACCGGCTCGTGTACAGATTTTCCATCAATCATTCGTCTCTATGGAATGAAGACGCGTTCGCAAATTGGAGAATTGGTACGACGGCCAACAACAAGTTCATCGTCTCTGGTTCTATCTATACCCCACCCTAGTTGAATGAAAAATTTCCTTATGATTTTTTTGCAAAGCTACCGGATTTAGTACCTCTACCTAAAGGTTTAGGTATGCGTATAGGTCAATTTCAAGGACACTCGGAACAGAGAAATTGTACGTTCCGGTGGTCGGTACGCGCGGAGTAGGTCGAAGACTCCGAAATCTTTTCTTTCGATGGATACCTGTTCGTGTGTTGAGTACGGTCGAGTGGCTTTTTTTACGCGACGAGAACGACGGGACGCGCAGCACCGGCACTGGTTTAAAAATGGTAATAATCACGAGTCTAGGAGTCGGCTCAATGCTCCCGGTCCCCCGGGTTTGGGACAGCAGCGAGCGATCGTTCGCTATATTCAACATCAACGACACCTACTATATATACGCTCGCAAGGTCGGTCGCCGCCGCCTTGTGCGTCCTATCGCCAAAGCATTGCGGTCTTCATGGTTTGACGAACGTCCTTGACACGTGTATCAACGTGCACGAAAACTCGTGTGTACATTTTTTTTATTCGGCGTTGGCGCCCAGGGTATAAGAAATTTTTTTCTTTTTCGGCTGTAAGGGCTGAAGTGAATAATCGTGCTCGAAACGAGTTGTACATGCGGATCGGCATACTCGTACGGAGTACGTCATCGATTACGCGATGCGACGACGATGTACGGACTCGTGTATGAAAGGCGTGAACCGCGTAGCCACCGCCGCCGCCGCCGGGCGTCGGTGTCGCGAGAGGCCTGTTTCTGTAAACGCGAACTCGACTCGACCCGGCCGACCCGACGCTAATACAGATGATTAATCGTCGAATGGAAACCTAATGTCTGATACTTGTCGGTATGCTCGCGCCGATGGTCTTGCTGCGTGTCGCGTCCTATTATACCAGTAGCGAGATTAATGGTTAATGTGGCCCTCGAGAGTAGTTAATGAAGTTTTTTATTCGTCCACATTCCTTCGTCGTCGGGGCGCATGAAAACGACGACGACGACGACGACGACGACGACGTTATTGTTACAGCATTTCTTTTATACGTAGAATAGAAGTATTTGAATTTGGAATTTGAAAAAGGCACAAGTTGCGGTGCAAAAAGCTCCGAAAATGACGAAATCCAATTTTTGACAACTTCTTTGCAAAACAATCATTTTTTGGAAAAGAAATTTTCAAAATTTTGCTTTGGACAAAATGGAATCGATTTTTTGGTTTAGCCCTCTCAAAAACATTACAAACAATATAACTCGCGGTTTTTTCAATTTTTCAATTTTGATTGATCATTTTTGGGATGTGTACAGCATTTGGGGGAAGGGGGTCGTATCGAGAAAATAATCAGAAATTTGAACTGAGCAGTACGAAAAGGTTACAAACGATGTGCCACATTACTATTTTGATTTCTTTTTCAATTTTTACTGAAATTGTGGACTGCTCCTTTGGCCTCGTCAGGCGGGCCAGAGTAGGCCTAGCCTTTAAAAAAAGTGTTTGACCTTGACCAATTTTTTTCCGAACAATTCGAAAAAATTTCTCCGCAGAATTTTTTGTGAAAATTGAAAATTTAAAAAAATTTTCGAGTGTGGAAAATTCTGTAAAAATTGCAAATTTCAAAAATTCTGTAAAAATTGAAAATTTCAAAAATATAGTAAAAATGGGAAATTCAGTAAATTTGAAAGAATTTTGAAAAAATGAGGGATTCTGTGAAAATACTAATTTCAAACCGTGCCTCTGGCCTTTGTCGCAGTAAAGGCACGTTAATGAAAAAAAAACAAATTTCAAAAAAATTTTGTGAAAATGGAAAATTTGGGAAAATTGAAAATTTTGTAAAATTTGTGAAATTGGAAAATTCTGTGAAAATGAAAAATTCTTTGTAAAAATGAGAAAGTAAGAATTGAAAAATGTGAAAATTGAAAAAAAAATGAAAACTAGGAAATTCAACATTTTTGAAAATGAAAAAAATCAAGTGTCGCCACACCCCCTCCCTCACCCCGTCATATTTCATTCCAAAAAAATTATTCAGTTCTTTGGCCATCTTGGCCCAAGTTCGGCCCTTCGTGTCCTTTGAAGGAAAACTAGATCAGCTAATGTGCCCCTTGGAGTTTCGAGATCTAATTTAAAAAATTGATTGGTTGAAAAACACAAGATCGAAGTTCTCTCCATGGAAATTTTTCAGATTTTTTGACTCATTGTCAAAAGTTGAGCTTTAATTTCAGCTTTGCGCTTTCAAAATTTTTCTCTTTTTTTCTGAATTTTATTTCAATTCTTTGGGAAATTTCTGAAATGGATTCACCTCTGGTATCCCCATCTCGAAGCATGAGCCTTCAATGTTGAGGCATTTGGCAAAAAATCCCAATTATGCAAAAATTACAAAGGCTTCCCCATTTCTCCTTGAAGTATTGGGTGCTAGAATGACGATGATTCTTTCATTGGACCACCGAAAGGAGCTCGTTGAAAAATTATGAACAAAATCGCCGGAATCGAGTCCAGATTTTGGTCGTGGTGATGTAGAGTGGGCCAATTTTCCCAACTTCATCACCAAAATAAAAAATCGATTTTTTTTTTTCAATTTTTCAACTTGTAATTTTTCCAAAATTATTGTAGATTAATTTCAAACGTCACCGAGTGTGTGAGGAAAATTTTGATCGAGCACCCTGAAATGACCGGTGATTAGCAGCTACTCGGGCAATCGGATAATTACTAATGTAGGTACGTACGATTGTATACATTCGTAATTACGTGTGATTGCCATTGCCAAGGCCGCAGATTTAAAGTGTGGTAAATTATAAGTAGTCGCGACGCGACCGACCGTGGTGACGGTAGCACGATGCTTAGCTAGTCTGTTCGTAATTCTTGATGCTTCTATATACACATATGTAGGTATAGGTATACTCGTACGTATGTACGTATTTCGCAACATGGAATCGTCGCGAGAATGCTATAGGTACGGATACGCGCGAGGAGTGGCAAGGTGTTCACCATATCTAACTACATACGAGCGACTAGCGACTAGATTTTCCACGCAGCGAGGCAGTGGGTCCGGGGAAGTGGCCGAGGAATGCACCGGTCACGTCTGGGAAAACCCGAAGTCGACACCGAGCTAACTGGAAGGCACCGCGATGAAGGTCGTAGAACGTGGTAGTTAGAGTTACCTAGACCACGTTTGTGAACTGGTTTCCCAATCGCATTGGTGGATTTTCTGCGAGCCTCGCGCGCCGTCCGCGTTCGTGCGATCGTAATCGCGTCTCCTCTTTTTTTTTCATTCGTGTGTCAGTATCTGTGGACGTCCGATGATGACCTGCATTTTTGGGATGCGCAGTTTTTTTTTTCGCCTCTCAACTATCTGTACCAGTTTTGGGAGCGAACACGTGCGCCACTGCGAAGAGGCGGAGGCGGTTCGGCTAATTGTATGCCATGGTCTTGATTCTTCTTGCGGCCGCAGATCGAGTCGAGAGAGTGGCGCTTGTGTCTGTCTGCGATGTAGAGTCGTTCTTGGGCAGCCGGAACTCACAATCTGTTTCCATAAATGCCCGTAAAAAAAACCTATAGAGTGAGGTGGTGCGAGATGAAGCGAAGTTTCGCAATATTACGATTCGAGCTGTGTAAGCGTCGTCCAATTTTGGCCAGTCGGTTTTGCGGCGACCGCGACCGACGATTAACGTCACGACATCGACAGCCCAATGTCAAACGAAATTAAGGTCCATAATGCGCGTTAAAAGCGTATTAAAAGGCGCTCGACGGAGCACATTGAAAGAATTTTCATCGTTTCCCAAGTTCCAAAGGAATTTTTTCTTCTACGTCGAATCGAATTTCGCGATGAAAATTTCCATTCGACGTAAAAATGTTTCTTTTTCCCGTCTCGCATTGTTTCGAAAAGTGCCGTTTTATGTCTAATGGCGTAAAATCTTCCTACGCCTTGTCTCTCGTTTACCCTCTTTTTTTGTGTTTTTTTTTTCTCTCATTTCAAATAATGAAAATGAAATACGAAAGTATATAGAAAATTGAGTTTTGTCGGGAAAATACGAAATGTTGAATTTTCATTCTAGTCATAAGTTGAAGAGGAAAACGCCCGAAAGCGTTTTTTCTGCCCTGAATTTTCGCGAAAAGTTTGTCCTTGATCGTAAAAGACTTTCGGTCGACGAAACGTACGTGGGTAGAAGAATTTTTCAGTTTTCCAATTTAAGTACATTTCTGAAAAATTCAGAATTCTCGGTACAATTTTTTTTTTTTTCGAAATCTCAACATTGCTTTGATGCTTGCGAAAATTGGAAAAATTTTTTTTCATGTTTGAAATTTTTGAAAAATGAAGTAATAGTGCAAAATTGGGGTGAAGGTGTTCGACAAGTTGAAAATTTTTTACGTGACGAAACTACTAACAATTTAAAAAATTGAAAGCCCTCGTGAGTTGGAAATTTTTGTAAAACTGAGAAAGTCCTTTGTGAATTTAAATTTTCTTTGAAGATGCCAAACCAGGGGTTCAAAAATTTATAAGGATACAAAACTTTTGAAAAATGAAAAATTCATCAAAATTGAGATTTTAATTCGACAGTTGGAAATTTTTAGAAAATTAGAAATTTTAGGGGAATGCAAATTTTTTGGAACTTTGTTTGAAAAAAGAATTTTTTGGGAATTGAAAATCTTGAGTAAATTGAAATTTTAAAAAATATGAATTTTGAGGAAATTGAAAATAAAATTGAAAAATTTTAGAAGAGTAAAAATTTTGAGAAAATTGAAAATCATGGCAAATTGAAAAATTTTGGGAAATATGCATATTTTTCCAAAGCAAAATTTTTAGAAAAATTACACTTCTTTCAAGAAATGAAAATTTCGAAGGACTTGAAAATGATTAAAAAATTGAAAAATTTTTTGAGAAATTAAAAAGTTGATTTTTTTTTTAAATTTCAGATTTAATCACAATTGAAAATTTTTGGGAAATTATAACCAATTTTTATAAAAATTTCAACCACAACTGAAAATTGTCAAAAACTGATTGCAAAGGGCTAAAAACATGAAAATTTCTGAAAAATAAACTGAATTTTTTTCAGAGAAATGAGAATTGAAAATAGAATTGAAAAATTTTCAAAAAATGAAAATTTTTGGAAAAATTGCATACATTCACAGGGTGTCTAACAGTCATACAAGTCATACAAGGTCATACATTTTCAAAAGGTGTCATACAGGTAATACAAAGTCATATCATTTTGGCCAAGATTCCCTCAAAAGTCGTACATTTTTCGAAATTTGGAAAAAATCCCATTCACTTCTGATGAGTAATTTGAATTTTCAAAAAAAAAAACGATATTTTCACCCTCGCTTCGCTCGGGTGTTGATGTTTTTACATTTTTACAATTTTCGCTCACTTTCGGCTTGAAAAGTAAGCAAAATGTCCAACAAAAAAATCAAGGTGATCTGTTTCCTTTTTCAGAGTTGAAAGAGTGTATGACATTCATTTTGGATTTTTAGTCGTCCGTTTGCTCATTTTATTCACTCTATCAGTCAAATTGGCATTTCAGTGAGATTA
>FIZT01002637.1:0-10913 GCA_900065295.1 Paracoccus marginatus
AAATTTTAGGCAACATTTGAAAATGAAACTAAAACATTGACTAAAAAATGACGTACCTATGTATTTTTTGCCTATTTCCATGTTTTTTGTACTGAAATTTGAACAAAAATTCAAAAAATATGGAGACAATGGCCCGAGCGAAGCGAGGGCGAAAAATTTAGGTGAAGATAGGGGGGGAATTGAGCCGGGGCCGTCTTGATTTGGGGGGGAATTGTGCTTGGGCCATCTTGATTGGGGGGTAATCTTGATTGGGGGGGGGGGGTATTTCCCCCCCAAAAAACTTTTTGAGGAAGCTTCCTCAAGAATATGGCTTCTCGGCACCTCTGAAACGAACCGTTCATGAACGAAAAGTAAGTACTAAATGAACGAATCTTCACGAGATTGCAATAAATCATTCGCGAACGAGTGACTCATTTGTGTAAAATACGTCATAATTGAATGAAAGAGTGAACAACTGAATCATTTCCAAGATGAATCACTCGCGAACGAAAAATAATTAAATGAATGAATTTTCCCAAAAATCACTAAATCGTTCGCGAACGACTGGACCATCGAACGAAAGAATCATTTTCCAATCACCGAGTCATTCTCAAAATGAATCGTTCGCGAACGAAAAATTATTAAATAACGAGATCGCAATAAATCATTTACGAACGACTCAGTCAGCTATCATGTAATCGAATCATTCGCGAACGAGTGAATCATCTGAGCAAAAATTAATCATCAGTGAATGAACGATTTTCTCAAACGAACAAATCATTCGCGAAAAATTCGATCAACGAGTGAACGAATCATTACTGAACGACTGAATCATTTCCAAAATGAATCACTCGCGAACGAAAAATAATTAAATGAATGAATTTTTCTCAAATTACCAAATCATCGTTCACCAACGACTGAACCATCGAACAAACAAATCATTTTCCAACCACTGAGTCACTCTCAAAATGAATCGTTCGCGAACGAAAAATTATAAATTGAATGAATTTTGTCCAAATTATTGGCTCATTCGCCAACGAGAGAATCATTTTTCAAACGAATCACTCACAAACGACTTGTTTCTCAATTGAAATTGAGCGAATCATTTCATCGCGACGGAATCATTTTACACAAAATCACCTATTTTTAGAATATGAATCATGCTGAAGAAATTTCACAACCGGAAATGATCTCTTTGTCTTCTCCACCGACCACTAAAGCGAATCTAACGTAAACCTCACAACTCTCACTGTTTATACTTACACAACGAAATAAAACAAACCGCGAGGTAGCTAAACCTATACATAAACTTACCCTGTATCTTTCCATATGTTGCTTTATTAACTCCAATCTATGGTCGTGTTGAAATGCTACCACTCGAACAGATCCAATGTACTATAAAACAACAAAACAAACAAAGTTAATTGCGAACGGTGTTATTTCACTAAATAAATGCTAAAAACGGTAAAATTTTACAAACTCTTGTAAACAATCCGCTAATAAATTAACTTTACTCCGCGCAACAACGTATAAATATTGGCAAACAAGACTAATACACGCGTTACCGCCGCACAGCTCTCTTCACCACTCATTATACACCGGCATAAATAAAGAGAAAGAAAAAAGGGAAACGAGAACGCAAGATGAAATGAAAACAAAAATATTCCATCGCAGCAAATTAAAACAATTTTCATCGAAACCGTCCACTTTTCCACGTACCAGCAATCTTTCTCGTCGCACATACCGTACAGGCACATCGAGACTTCCCAACTCCCAAGTTTCGACTCAATTTGCTCTATGTACGGAGGTATACGTAAGAAGGTACTTGAAATTTACACCACAAAAGAATACCGCCGCGTGCTTTAACCTATTTACATTACAAAACAAAACACTCGACTTTGACTACCAAAATATTCGAATAAATACGTTTTTTCTTTTTTACTCCAGTGCTTAGTCAAATCTCATTTTTCGGTGTTCTTTTTTATGTTAATTAAATCTCGAAATAAATATCTTCGATGAGCCATAGCGCTCGTGTATTTTGATAGGTAACCTCTTCTTCTTTCCTCTACTTGTTTTGGATTTTTTTTTCATTATGAATCGTTCGTTAATTACTCGGCATAAGCTGTGTGGTAGGGATAGGGAGTTCCCTATACTCGAATTTTGAACTCGATAGCGAAAGTTTTCCACAAGTGGCGCATTCTCTAGTGGTAATTCAGATATTTCGAGTCTTCGATTACAAAAGAGAAAAAATTACGATAAGAGACAGATAAATTAGAACGCATTCGAACCTTAAATTATCTCCACCTCATTTCAAGCCCCATTGCGTAGGTAGATTTTCCCATCATTTTGTTGCCTAAAGTGTTGCCGTTGGTCAGTCTAAAGCCTTCCAAAATCACCCGGGGGAGTCAATTTTTGACAGATACAAAAGGCTGGCGCTCTAGATGTGCGGGGGGAGGGGGGGTTGACCTTTTGACCACATTTGATCTATATCTGCAAGGGGAAAAAACGTTCAATTTTCCTTAAAGTAGAAAAAAACTTATAACTGAAACTTGTAAAAATTTTTAAAAAACGTCAAATTTCAAAATTTTGATTTTCAAAAAAAAATTTTTTGAATATTTAATTTTTTCTTTATTTCAATTTTTTTGCTGAATTCAAGTTTCATAAAATTTTATTCTTCAAGTTTAAAAAAAAAAAAAATCAATTTTTGAAAAATGAAAAATACTTTTCCAAACTCTGATCAAAAATCAGAAAATTTATTCAAGCATGAAATTCGCACAAATTAAGCTTGGTTAAAGAATTGATAATTTCAAAAAAAAAAAAAATAGCAAAAAAAAGAAGAAAAAGAAAAAACTGCTAAACGACCATTAGGGCCTTAGGGCGCCATATTGGGTTTGACTTCAAGTCCGCAACCAACGCAGTCTATTTTTGCCAACGTTAACCCGAAATCACAAGGCACAACCTGGCAACATCGGACAGAACACTCGTATTGTGTTTCTTTATCGACATTCGTATTTTAACGTTTCACATCTCATGATAAGTTCCGTTGAAAATGCGTAGGTACTGTAATATCTAATGCAATTTTTGTCATACTGATAACACACCGCACGTGAAATATCCTCCAGGTAAGCTTCCTTTCTCATCAACTTCTCACTCGACCCCACCGGCAATACGCAATTCGGATTTCGGACCAACAAACGCACCATTCGCATAGTATTCCAAATTACCTCCACACTTCTAGCCATCCCTAATGACTCAATTTCTCGCACATTTTCTATTCAGAATGCCACCACGTAAACCTGCCAAGCAACCACGAAAGCTTTGGGACGAGGAAATCATGAAAAAAGCTTTAAAAGCGGTAGTCGAAAACAAAATGGGTTACCTAACAGCGTCCCGAGTCTACAACGTGCCTCGTACTTCGCTTCATCGTTTCGTAACGCAAATCAAACGAGGCGAAGAAATCACTCTGCAACACAGCAAACTCGGACGCCGACCAGTGCTAACCGAGAAACTCGAAGAAGCTTTGGCCGAATGCGCTTTGGAACTACAAAGGAACAATTTCACTCTGACCGGAGTCGATTTGCGAGAGATGGCTTATCAAATTGCTCTGAAGCACGGCATAAGGACTCCGTTTATGAAAGATAAAATCGCAGGTGATCGATCGATTCATTTTGTGTTGAAAATTACCTACGATTTGTTTCGATCCTTTTTTCATTTTCCCATTTTAGGTAGGCATTGGCTAAGGGATTTTCTCAGACGAAATCCGAGGGTGTTATGCGACGAGGCGATGCATAAAGATGAACGCGAGCTTCTCAAATTGACTGAAAATTTAACGTGCGAGATGCTTATCGACGAATTTGGCGTCGCACCTGTGGCCGACGACGACGATGATGATTTCGATGATCGTGGTGGAAATGACGATGAAGATTATTACGATGATGATTAGGTGATTGATTTTTCAACAGTTTCAAATTGTTGGTTTGTGTGTTCATTCGTTTTATTTTTATTTTTATGGAGATTTTCGTTTGTTTTTACGTTATTGTTCTTTTTTTTTTTTTACTTTTATGAAGACTTTTTTGTTCTTTTCAAACATTTTTTATAAAAAAAAAAAAAAAAAAATTGAGAATATTTTTGTTAATTGGCAATTTTCAATTTGAAACCAATTTCCAAAAAAATATCACCACCAGTGTCGAAACGTATTCCAAATCAGTCCAATCTACGCTTACAATCTTATTATATACCTTCCATTAGAACGAATTACCTATTTTAAACAGACCATAATATGAAACATTACCCTATCTCGCTCCAAAGAGAATTATTCTCGAGTCAAACGCGAATAACAAGTTTTCTAGAATAGAAAAAAGTACTGTCACGATACGAGGAATAATAGTATTGAGTTACCAAGCCATTGTAAATTGCGTTAATGTAACACGTTCGCTTCCACCAATGCAGTATTACACCAACACGTGGAAAAAATCCACATAGAAATCCAATCTCTCAGTCAACTCCAAAAACACAACTCCTGCTCTCTGTAAAAAACAACTATGCACCGAAAGCATTAAAAAGTATTACAAAAATCGAACATTTTCATCACAATGTCGCCAGCAGGTAATGAGGTTGAACACGAGATGCTCGGCTATTTTTCGATCAATTTGCATATTTACGGGTTGGAAAGAACGTTGACCGAGCAAACCTATGATTTTGCTGAAATCGCGACCAGCAATATCGTACTAATTACTCGACGGTACCGAGAGAGGTAGGATATATTAACGATTGAATTATCCATTATTTACGACGACGACGAGTCTTGAACGACTTCGAGGACAACATACGATAAATTTTCGCTTCGCGCCGTGCTGCGCGATACCAGCAACGCGAGCAGAACGAAAAAAAGAAGGAGAAAAAAATAAATGTCATTAAATAGACCAGACTGATAAAAGTTGCTCGAACACTACCTAACTAGTTGAATTAATCATTGGTGCAGTGTGTGATGCTGGCAGTGTACGTAAAGATCATTTGTGTGTAGTACGTGTATCGAAGCTTCTCCCTGTGCCTCTGTCCACTGAACTTGGGTACCTATACGATACCTATACAATATTATAAATCACACTGCGGCCGTTGCACGCTGCACGACCGTATTTTAAGATAATTTTACTCGCAATTAGGATTCGAATGTTGTTTATGTTTACCAATGACATCGCGTCGTCATCTCAACAAACGTGGACCGTTGACTTGGAATTATTCGTAGCGATGGCGAAGGTGGCGGGGGAGGTTAATGGACTTTTCCCTTTATCTGAATAATGCATTCGGTACAAAAGAAGGTTTTTTTCAGCTGCATAAATAGATGCCAAAAATTGCCAGAAGCTTTGAAGCGACGGTAGAATATTTCTGGTTTTTTGAATTTTTTTTTTTCGAATTTATAAATTTTAAATGGAGCCATTTTGGTTTCGAAAATTTTCATAGAGATTACTTAGTCAAGAAATCATTTTAGAATCATTTAAAAACTAGCACCAAGTATTTGAGAGATTTTTTTTGAAAATTTAAACTTTTATGTTTCAATAATTTGACTAGTACTTGATTTAGGAGACACAATTTTACCCAAGCAAAAAAAAATTTAAAAAATAACTCGATCCAAATCTAATAATTTTCAATTCCCAATAAAATTCAATCCAAATCCAAAACACTGGAAACAACCTCCATGCACCTCGAAAACACTCTCAACCACTACAAATGATTTTTTTTTAAAAATCTACATAAAATAAACCAAATCCAAGCATACCGAAATCTGATCAAATTGTCGATCCATGCTGATCAACGAGCTCGTCCAAAATCACACCATTCGCACCACAAACACCAACGCACCAACCAGCTTCGTAAATCCGGCATAATCGAGCCGTCTCGAGTCGTACATAATGGTCACAACAAAAGCGATGCAAAGTGAAATTTCGATAGAAAAAAATCGCAACGATCGCGAACACGGACATTCAACTAGAAAACTAATCGAGTTAAGTGGGCAATGGTAAACGGTAGACTAACTGGAAACTTGAGCCGAGCCGAGCCAAGCCAAGCCAAGAGCCAACCACGTCTAGATACGCGATCGAGGATAAACAGCTGGAACTCTAGAAACCGATAGACGATCAGGGCAACGAATCAGCATTTTACTTTTTTGTGCAAACGCGTTCTGTTCAGTATGTAGTCGCGATGCATCGTAACGTCGCGTCGCGTCCGTCGCACCGAAACCATCACGTTTGTTTAAAATTTGACGAATTGCATAAAAAAGCATGTACACCGAACCGGACGCCTACAAAATATATCGAATAAATTAGAAATGGAAATTAGTTTTTTTCGCCGGCTCGACCGGTAGGTTATTCACATTAATGGATCGACGATTAGGTGTTATTTTACATGCATAGGTATATAGTCGGCGTTAGGATTAACAACTTTTCAAACCTTGGTCAACCGTTGGCAAGATTTGACAATAAAATCATGCACTTCGAATTCGATTATCTCCTAAATAGTGCATACGACGAATTGAGAACGTAAATAGCGTAAAATTAGTTACGTTTAGATTCGTACCAAACAGCTTTTATAATCCGGTAGACGTAGGTACGTCTGACTCTGAATACACTTCCTCTTCGTAGGAGTTGAAAAACACACCAGCTACTGAAAAAAAAAAACAACTTATACATGTACTTAAATTCGAAAATATCAAGTTAAACGCTCTCTTTACTTTGATTCCGTTACTACGATGGTACAAGTTGAGAATAGAGTAAAGAGAGCGATACAAATCAACGAGAAATGCTGAAAAAAGTACACCAAGAATGTATGTACTTCTTTTGATCAAAGGTACTCTTAGTTCGACATTTCTTCGTCCAATTGAACTAAATATGAATTTAATACGAGCTAAGCACCTTTAATATGATAAATCCGAACGATGAACTCATTTCCGGTGACTCTGATCGCAGAACTCCGTCGAGTAGATCGAAATAGCTGCATAATAATTCATGGAAAGTAAATACGATCCCACGCTGGTGGTGCTATCCACTATGCACATATTCGATAAAAATGTAATCTAAATAAACATTACGTGATCAAAGTTAATTCTTGCACCGAAGGATAAAAATTAAATACGAGTAGGTACTAATCGTAATTTTGTTTACGATAAATATTTCGACGCGCCGGAAACGTAAGCATAAAATTTATTTACCTGTTGACTGTTACTGGGTACCTCGAAAAAGATTCAAATGATCGTTCTCTATACATATGTAAGTACTTATTTACGAATACAATTTTGGCAGTTTTAGGTATTTCGAGAGGGAGATTTTTCATAGCATTAGATTTAAATTCATCTTCTTCAAGTAATACTTTCGGCTGATATTCGACTCGTCATTCTAGAAGCTTTCAGTGGAGCTGAAATCAAGTCCAAGACATCACATTAATTTACAGCGATTGAAATAAATGGAAGAAGTTCAACTGATGATAGGTGGTGTATAATTATTCGTAAGCATTAAACGATCGCTGAAATACGAGTATAATTTTTATCTGAAAACCGAATCTTCTCTACAGTCAACGACTTTGAATGAAATTCAAATTATAAATCATACCGTAGAACGAACGGAGATGGTCATAGTTGAACGTGGACATCAGTTAGGATATAATAATGATTCATTAATTTTACAAACTCGACCGAAATTACTCCACCGACGAACGAAAATCGAGATAAAAACTGCAAATGCGAAGCAAAACTGGAGAATTGCACAACTTCAACTTCAAGTTTCCAATTTCCAATCTTTGTTCCCAAAATTTAAACAAAATGGAAGAGATAAAACATGAAATCAGTGTAGCCATGCTGGAAATTTTTCAAGTGCTAATCAACGTAATTTACAGGTAATTACAGTTATTGGCATTTTATTCACTTGTTTCTGTTTTTCATAATTTAAATTTATACGTTTTTAGTTTTAAACTTTTTCACGATTTCAATTTTTTTTTTTTTTTTAAATTTCGTACGAACTACTTTCATAATGGAAGAAAAAGTGATAGGTTTCGTAGTGTATCGCATCGTTACTAAAAATTCCACACAAACACAAACGAATTTTAATAATATTTATCGACCACCTACGGTTTTATGATTATGGTTGCATTCTTCACCTTCACTACCTTCGGTCTGGTAAATAGGTGTATTGTAAAAAGTCGAAGTTAACATCTATACTGGGAATAAACCGAACTACACTCTCTAAGCCTTGACCGTGTGCCAGGGGATTGAATTTGATTTCATATTAAACAACTCAGCATGTGTGAGACTGTTCGCAGATAGTGAATTTGCTTTTGAAAATTCGCAAGATTGACGTTGAACGAGGTGTACAGCCATGAAAATGAAATAAAATGACACACTGTCACCTAAATTCGCTCGCATATTATATCGTCCAACAATAGGTATTCGTTCATGACTAAATATGAAGTTTAAAATAATACAGAAAGCATCTGATTGCCGTCGAAATAACCTATAATTGAAAAAAATTGAGAAATTCTTAACGCCAACTAACTTTGAAAGAATCAACTTTCTCAACTTTTTTTATATGAAAAAAAAAGAAAGTTATAACTACGAAAAATACGCAAAAATCACACGCAATAATAAATTCATTTTTTTTCTTTTTTTTTTTCTTCATTAAAAGAAACAACCTTCTTTACGTTATACAGCGCGTATCGAAACTGGAAAATAAAAAACAAAACCCCAATACCCTACAAGCGAAGCATAAAAACCACCATTTGTTATTTTTAATTAATCAACTCGTCGGTTTGATTTTCTCCAAGGGGCTTAACTTGTTGATTTTGAAGTATGTGCGGAGCAGCTCGGTTATCAATGCGCGCCTAATGTACGTAGAACGCAGCCTCCGCGCTGGCACTCGAGTGCATTATTGTGCACGAGAGGAAAAACAAGTCTACCCGATACAACGTGTCAGTCAACCTTTGCACGCGGTCAAGATGACGACAAGCACTGCGGTAGTGGTGGTTACTTTGTGCCTTGCACATTTCATTAACGGTAAGTTCATAAATTAATAACTGCACTCTTTTGTATTTTCGTTATTATTTATCGCCGCTGCTGTGTACCTTTTTTTACATAACGAACCTCGTTGCGTTTGTGATTTTTTACTATAGCGTTACTTTATTTATTCGAATTCTTATTGAGAGTTTTTTGTAGTTTTATAGAGAAACTTGGGTAATATTTGCTGAAAAAAAAAATAGAATAGAATAAAAAAAATCAAAAATTTATAAAAAGAAAATCAATATTATAGGAAAAAATTTACAATTCGAAAGATTTTAATGAACTCTCGACCAAGAAAAAAAAAACCTAATCAAGTACCGAATACCGTAAAAAAAAAACGCATCATTAAAAATTAATTTATGAAAATTACATTCATCGAGAAAACTCCCGTTTTTCCGCCATGTATGAAAAGAGAGACACTTGGTGAATTGAGAAAAATATACACGTAACAAAACCGATACAAAATAAACACTTTGGTAATAATCTCATTGGAAATATGTATTTACAATGAAATTTTGCCTCTCAGTTTTTTTTTTCATCCTTCTATCCTTCTGTCGTAACGTACAAGATGGAAAAGTGAAGTTGTGGTCAAACATTTATTTTTCATCATTAAAAACACACGTCGACGAAATAATTCTATCACTTTTTTCGATACAGACGGTGGGCAGGAGAAGGGTGCCATCAAAAATGGACGTGGATACGCACTACAATGTACGTAGGTACGTCTTGACCGTGTTACCAAGTTATTTGCCAGTTAACAAAATATTTTCACAGTTTACAAAAGAAAAACCGAGGATAATTTGAAGCAAAAAAGAGAGAGAGAGAGAGAGAGAGACAGTCGAGACGAAATTCAGTATTTTTAGTGAACCGATTTTCGTAGTTTCCTACAAAAATGATGGTATGCAATTCTATTAACTCGTGCTAGAAAATTCACATTTTTAAAATTTTTGAAAATGATGGAAATTATCAAAACCATGGCAAATATTTTCTTCTTTCTTTTTCAAAATTTGGTTCAAAGCAAATTTTTTTTAATAAAAAAGTCATTTCAGTTTTCATTTTCAATCTATAGATAGTTAGATACCCAATCGTATACCTATACTTTTTATTCAATTTCTTTTCAACTTTTTTTAATAAAAAGAGAGAGGGTTTCGCGAAATTTCTTTGAAAAAAATCTTGATCTTTTTGAAACAATTTTTCGCTTAAGAGCCCTTGGATTTTTTTGCAAAGGATTTTCTTGGATATAATTTTTTTTAACAAGAATGCAGTAAAATTTTAACATCAGAGAAAAAATATATTATTTTGTAAAAATTCTAAAAAAAAAAATGTTAGTTTGAATAAACCAAAAACAAATTTTGATTAAAAAAAAAAACTTCACTTTGACACTAAAATGCAGTCATTGGAAGCAAAAGCAAAAGCAAATAGCAAAACCGAAAAAAAAAATGGGAAAATCCCAAGAAACCAAAAGCAAAGCCACAAGCAAAAGCAAAACCTTTGGAAATAAACCAAAAGCAACAGCAAAAGCAAAAGCAAATCGAAATTCGTTTTGGTTTTGCTTTCCCCCTCCCCCTTGATTTTTTCCATTGACAGTTTTTTGGAGTATAAAATATTGAATTTCAAGCATTGGCACCATTACTCGAGTTGTGGTGGAGGACGAGCTGAAAAATTTTTGGAACTCTCCCACCAGTCATCGAGAGAAAAAGCAAAAGCAAATAGCAAAACCGGAAAAATCCAGGGCTGGAGAACAGAACAATTGTTTTGTTTTGTTCTGTTCTGGAACGAATCGCTTCAAATTTTTATTGTTTTGTTCTGGTTCCGTTCCTAGTGATTCGTTCTGTTCTGTTCTGTTCCGTTCTGTTCCTGGTTGTTGATTTTTTTGATTTGTTCTGTTCTGTTC
>FIZT01002691.1:0-16308 GCA_900065295.1 Paracoccus marginatus
GATTAAATTACACAAAAATCGAACATTCGGTTCTTGCAGCAGAGTTATGCATGCACATTGTACTGTACAAACCAAACAACCAAACTAGCTAGACTGAATGACGCTTGCGCACGGATGTGCATTGTGCGCCGTGCGGAGTAATAATGCGTGATTACGTCATGTCGAAAAAAGTAGTTCCATTTTAAAAACTTGAAAAATGACTTTGATTTAATTAAGTATTGAAAAATTGAGCATGGATTACTTTAATGAGCATCTTAAGATTGTAATTATTCTAAAATAAAGAAAGAATCGATTGAATTTGAATTTAAACAAAAATCGAATATTCGGTTCTCAGTCTCACAGCAGACTGCAGAACTATGCGTGCACAATCATATTAAGTATACAAATATTCCATTCCTGATTCCGATTTCAATCTCTAATTGTCAATTTTCTATTCATTCCCAATTTTTCTCCAAGTAGAATAACGCTGTGCAAGCTTTTTATCGCAGCGTTTGATCCCACAACTCCAAAGTTTAGTGTCGTTCGCTCGTCATGAACATAATTATCAGTTCTTAGCTGTAGAGCGATGCTCGACTCGAAACTTGAGACAAAAACGGTCCCTTATTATTACTTAAAGGCTGAAGTATCTGAATATTCAATCGATCACGTAAGTAATAAGTATACCTAACGGTTATTTTGTCGTCGCAAATGTTGTATGTACATGTATCTTCTCTTCCAGACGATGGTTAGAAAGAAAAAACTCGACGTAATTTTTACTACATATATAATTTTCATAATCTTTAAACATCTAGGAACAACATTTATTACAAGGATAAAATAGTGCAATAACAACTACACAAAACTTAAAAGTGCCCATAAATGGAAAAGTCTTAAACGTTTATAGAAGTTATATAAATTATCTTACAGCGTATATTATTTTGATTCGTTAAAATTTTACTTAATTTTCTTTTATTATCACAACTAAGTAACGTAATAAATAATTTTCATAGCCTAAGTTAAAATTTATAATAATCGACGGTGGTGTTATTGTAATACATTATATATTATATAACGTTAATCGTAATAGCCAGACAACAAAAAAAAAAAAAAAAAAAAAAAAAAAAAAAAATCAAAAAAAAAAAAACTAATTCCGTCTAAACATACGTAAACGTATAGGTAATTAAAGTAGGCACGAGCTTATTTCAGATAGGTACAGGTAAAATGTAAAATATTGGTTAACTGAGAGTTTCATATGTGTAAGTATTTTTTCAATTAATTTTTTTGGTAACTAACGTTTTATCACGTAAGTTGTTGCACATGTACATGAGTTTCATTTACGTTTCATAATCATAAATATTTCTCAAGTCGGTAAGACGAAAAAAAAAAGAAAAACAAAACAATGAACCAACAAGTAAAACGAGAATAAAGTTCAACGATAATAAAAGTCACAGGGAGAACTCCAAAAAGGTACGAAAAAATTAAAGCAATTATCAGGCAAATACGTATGTACGTAGAAAGGAATAAATGGTTGGTAAAATGGGGGAATACGTTAAAAATAATATAAAAATTATCGATAGAGAAGATTCGAAAAAGAAAAAAAAATACGATAATTGATTATAGGTACGTTAAAAAGGAACTTCTAAAACGAATTGAACTATTTCAAAAAAAAAAATAAAATAAAATAATGATTAAAATTAAAATAGACAGTTTTTAAATTGAAAATCATTCACATAAGTATTAATTTTGTACGATTTTTTATTTTATTTTTTAAATTCTAAAAACAAAAAAGAAGAAAAAATTAACTATTTAAAATAATTATAGAAAGTAATTAGAATACCGTCCACTATTGAATAAAAGGTATAATAAAATAATCAGTCGATATTCGAAAAAAATTTCCTGATGCCTATATTATCTTGTTCATCTTCGCGGATAGGTAATAGGTATACTCTAAGGTAGGTAAATAGGTATTCGCCGAATGGTAAATTTTAAGCGTATCGAAATCCTCTTTTTTTTTTAGAACTTTATTTTAAACATAACGTTATTAAAGCTGACGTACATTATAATGAGATCATTGTAAAGATAAAATTCAAGTTTAGTGCGAATACTTTTTAAAATTTTTCACGTAAAAATTAAAACATAACACACTGAAAACGAAGAATAAGTAACAGAGAAACAAACAAAAAAAAAAAAAAAAAAAAAAAAAAGAAAAAAAAAACACAATTACAATAAAACAGAAAAATAAAAAAAAAACACCGAAAAAAAAAAAAAAAGAAACAAAAAAAAAAAAAAAAAAAAAAAAAAAAGAAGAAAAAGAGAAAAAAAACACAATTACAATAAAACAGAAAATGAGCAGATTTTTTCAAATAACAATCACCTCCTCCTACTAGGCCCTATTTTTTTCTATATTACACGAGAGTATAAAATCTTTATAAGATAACCACTTATTAACGAATAAGTACATGTAACAGAAAAACAATGGGGAAAATGAAATACGCGTTTCTCAAAGGGTTGGGGCTTGGGGAGAAACAAGGACGAGGTAATTCTTTTTGGCTTTTTCACGTTACAGTTTAACTTGGCAACGTTTTCAAGCAAACGAGAACATTTTTAGAGAGAGGTACTTATTGTAATATCGAGAAGTTTCAAAAAGTCATTTCGAAAGCGAAGTAAAAAATTATATAGCCTTCTGTTTACTTCGGCACGAACGTAATGTTGGCTTTTATGGTTGAAAACGATGCATTTTCAGCTGCTTTTATTAGTCTTTTAAAACAACAAATAGGTAACGAGAAGTAGGTAACGGTAGATTTTCGGTGTAAATTTATTATTAAAGGTACTTTATTATTTTTTTTTAAGAGTTGGATTGAAAAGGCAGATACCTATTTTATCGAACACACTTTTTTCTAGCGTTTCTAGAGAAAAGATGTCGTTGCGGTTTCAGACGATGGCAAATGTCGATCATTTTTTCATCATGACCTACATAGGTATGTGACATCTGACGGGTGATTTTTCGAGGTAAGTTGATTATTCGTGGTTGAAAAGAAATTGGTAACCCTGATCCAGGATTTTTTTTTTCTTCAAAAAAACGTAAATTTTTCACAATATTTATTCGATAGGTCGAGTCGTTCGTGAACGACTTTTCAACACGAAACAGATCAATTCTCAATTTTCAATCAGTCGTTCGCGATGATTCGTGGTCGATTCATTCGAATCAGTCGTTCGTCAACTTGAAAAATTCAAAAAAGGAGTCGTGACTCGTTTAAGTTTTAGAAGTTCGTTCGTGAACGACATTTCAACACGAATCGAGTTCAACTCTCAATTTTGAATCAGTCGTTCGCGAATGATTCGCATTTGAATCAAAAAAAAAAAAATCATGGCTCGTGTAAGATTCTGTCAGTAGTTCATTCGTGAACGACTTTCCACTTTTCAGTTGGAATCAAGTGCAACTTTCATTTCCGAATCAGTCGTTCGCGAATGATTCGAAGCTGATGCATTCAACTTCGAAAATTTTCAAAAAATATTTTTTTGAAAATTTAGTAAAGAATTTGTTCGGTTGTGCCCGAATGACTCGGCAACTACGAATCAGTCGTTCGCGTCACAAACTTTGACTTTCCAGGAATAAAACATAATAACTCGTTAAAAAAAAGAATCGTTCGTGAACGACTTTTAAACACGAAACAGAATAACTCTCAATTTTGAATCAGTCGTTCGCGAATGATCCGCATTTGAGTAAAAAAACCATGGCTTGTGCAAGGTTCAGTAGTTCGTTCCTGAACGACTTTCCACTTTCCAGTTCGAATCAAGTTCAATTCTCAATTATGAATCAGTCGTTCGCGAATGATTCGAAGCCGATGCATTTGAATCAGTCCTTCGTCAACTTCGAAAATTTTCAAAAAATAATTTCTTTCAGTAAAGAATTTGTTCGGTCGTTCCCGAATGATTCGGCAACTACGAATCAGTCGTTCGCGTCACAAATTTTCCAAAAATAAAACATATTAAATCATGCAAAAAAAAGAATCGTTCGTGAACGACTTTTCAGCACGAATCAAGTTCAACTTTCAATTCTGAATCAGTCGTTCGCGAATGAATCGAAGCCACTGTATTTGAATCAGTCGTTCGTTTAGTTTGAAAATTTTCAAAAAAATAATTATCGTTCCCTTCAAAGTTCAGCATAACTCGTTCGCGAATGACTCGTCAACTACGAATCAGTCGTTCGTCACAAATTTGTCACAAATGAAACATATTAAATCATTCACGAAAAAGCGGATCGTTCGCGACCGATTCAATTATTTTACAAATTTGATCTTGACCTTCATGAACTAATTCTAAATTCGTTTTAAAAAACAATCAAGCAAACTCTCAAGTCTCAACGACTCGACTGATTCGTTCGCCAACTACTGGATATCCGAGATTCTCAATGCATACAAAAGGGGAAGGGGAAAGAATCTCCGATACGTACCGATTCCTACCCCAACCCAAAAAACATCTCAAATGACCTGATTTTACCTTCGCTACCAATTTCTACACGAATCCAATAATTCAACTACTTATTCCGTTGACAAAATTTTCAATAATATCAGATACGATGAAAACAGACCTTCGTAATTAATAACAGTAGGTACCTTATCGAGACGAATTTACACCCTCGAGTATCAATACAGTAATTCCAATATAAATAGTACAAAAATAACGTACCCAAGTAAATAACTATAGAATCTTTTCGATGTCGATTACGTACGGCAAATATCACTGTCAGCATTAAAAATGGGTTTTTCCAAAAAAAAAAATTGAATCAAATCATGACAAGCTGCATAAGGTGTTGTTGCAGGTCGATAAAAATCAAAATACGAGCTGCAATTGCGCTTTCAAAAAAATAATAAAAAATTCATCTCCTCTAGATTTTCCAATCCTATTCAAAGGAGGTACGCAAGGTCTGGGCACTCGACAACGAACGAATTTAAAACCGTAGATACTTTTACGAACAATCGAACACATTCTACACGTAACACGCCTAACCTACATATTTTTACACGTACGTTATAACATAATACACACAATAATCGCTTTGGCTTAAGACTACACAAGTACATACAATATTCACAAAACACAGACGACATCTCACGTCTCAGCACCATTTTTCTATGCTTTGGCCTTTTCTTATCACTCGAAAATATATTACGTATCGATTACAGGCTCGAATTCGTTAACAACGCTTACGTAAGTATTGTTTTTTTGGTAACCATCCTTTACAAGGTGAATAATTTCTAGTTCACCCTTTTCCAACAAAGAGAAAAATAAACAAAGGGAGGGAGAAGAATAACTACACACAATATCGAAGCCGTAAAACTTATAAAAATATAGTAATTGACGACTAAGTCGCAATCGCGTTATTTTTCTTTCGACTACAAATTGGTGGCGCGCGCTTTCGCCTTTAGCAATGCGAATATTACGGTATAATAAATTTTAAAATTATCAGGAATAAAAATCACATTAGGTCGTTCGTAACGACTGCGATAACATTCTCAAAAGAAGAAAATAAAGAGAGAGAGAGAGAGAGAGAGAGAACGAGAAAGAGACAAAAAGAGGGCCAATTGGAATGTACACGTAGCGTATTACGTACATAAGGTAGAGGTAAATCGGGTCAAAGAGTCGCATTCATCTTTGCTGCGACCATCTTTGCATACCGATAACAAGAATAAAATGATCCCTAAAACGAGTTAAAAACGAAACAAAAAAGAACGAAAAGAACACGATAAAATTATCTAACAATCTTAACGTCGTTGAAATTTCAATTAAGTAGAATAGAATAAAGAAAGAGGGAAAAACAGAGAAACAATGAGAGACTCAACGATTAAAAATAATGAAAGTATTACAATTGAATGTAAAACTTCTATAGGCATTAGAATTAATATGATTCGTCGAATAATCTACGATAGAAAATATGCGTATAGTAATCGTAATCATAATAATAGTATAAAACAAGAAAAAAGAGAGAAAAAACAAATTCAACAAAATTTCAAAAATTCAACAGCGCGCAAACACGTACGGTAGGTACCAAAGGAAATGCTAAAAATCACCCGATCATTTTTCGTTGATGTCAAAAAAGGGCGCAAAGATCAGAGAGACGCAGACAATGAGAAAGAAAAAGTAAGTTAACATTAATCTATAGGTAGATAGGTATAAAAGCGAACCGGACTTCGTGCGGTCATCAATCGTCGGAGTTTTTCTTTCGAGATTTTCTTCTCATTCGACTTCGTCTTTCTTTTCAATGCCCGCGTGTTCACGACCACGATGACGACGATACATTATTTAGCGAGTAGTAGGTAGACTTATGAATAAATGGTGATCACTTCGCGTCCGCTTCCGCGAACCATTAGCACACAGTCTAACCCTTCGGTTAGCACTTCTAAAAATTCCATATCTGAAAAATCGCACGAGGTAAGGAAAGCAATAATTGCAATCTCAGCAGACCAAAAAAAAATTGGTTCAACGCGAAAAAAAATCAACAAAAATCATGCAAAGGATACAGTTAGATTCTTTTTCCAACGCTGGATCTTTCGGTGGTCCTGGAAAATTGAATATGACCAATTTGGCGTCTGACGATTTACTTCTGATTACTTCGTTCAGTTTAACGGCCGTGTGCATTCTTCGAACGTTGCCTTCGTCACTAAAATTCATAAAATTCGTCTCCAATCAAGTCACCAGTTTGCGAAAATTCCGTCCTGCTCGGCGAAAAGGTACTTACGGTGTTAGTAGTTTCTGCGGCGAGCTTTTGGTTTTATTGTCATTTTTCGATAATATCGACTTCTTCGCTTCGATGTCGTTGTCCGAAATACAGTTCTGGTTATTTTCACAGTCAGTGTTACATTTACCATCCTAAAACGTCGAAAAAATCCAACATACAAAATCCGCCGTAATATCACGAATAACCGCCGAATCAGCGTTCCAAACTTACAGCTTTGTTGGCTTCATGAACGGGCGTTTCTTGGAAACGAACCTTGGTTGGTGTTTTTGTTTCGTAGTGATGCTGATCGACGATGTTTTGAACCTATTCAACATTCGAAGAAAACACCTGGTTAGAAAATTTCATCAAATAAATCAACGATAGGTACACAAGCCAGCACAAACAATACAGATGAAATAATGGTGGGAGGAGGGGTATGTGGGAGAAAATAACCACGAGAAAGTAAATTACAAAATGACGAAGCTTCAAAATGGCATTAGTTCAACGTAAATCGAAGTTATAGTTATATTAATTCTACTGAAATTACGTCGAAGCTTTGTAATTCATTTATTTATTTTAAATTCGCCGTTTTTAGTTTATTCAGACCTCTACCTACGCACACAGCAATACAAGCGCATCATTCAATCGTTAATTTTACATAGCCTACGTTATAGCATTGGAGCTTCAGATATTGGATTCGTAAGTTCGTAAACGTCTCTCCACAAGTAATCTAATTGCTTTGAAAAAATCGTTCACCGAAAACTACCACATGTATCGAAATTTCGCATGCGTCTCAAACACGTAAATACATGAATATGAAAAAATATTACGCGTCTACCGAGCAATGTAATCCACATGCAAATTTGTAGCGTACAATCGTATCTACGAGTAATTTCCAATATCTGAACGTTATTTCTTCGCCATTGCCATCGATGCGCATTTTCGAGCACTACGTTTGTCTAAGCTATTTAAAAACGCCGCGAGCTCGTAATAATAACAATCACTACGCTAAGATTACGACAAACCAGAGGAGTGTTCTCTTCCATCGGTGTTTCAGCATTGAAATCAACTAAACTGGGCGTCTTTTGAATGCATTAACAAACAAACCGCGTTGTTTAGAACACAAAAGTTATACATTACACATTCGAACTACCTACGTTAACAAATTATCGTACAAATGGATACGAAAGAAGTGGTAAGTGCGTTAGGACAGACAGTCAGAAGATGCAGAACATTGTTTCTAATTTAAACATCGAACACGGTAAAACTCGACTGTAAAACAACCTACGGTTACATGTCATCATATTTTTCAACACGTTAGACGGTTACACAAGTAATACTCTTATTTGAGGTGAAAAATTAACAAGAAATGCAACAATAGCACGCATATTTGACGTATTTTTTTGACAAAACCTCGAAATTCTCGAGAAAAAACCGGTAGAATTTTTCAAAAATTCAAAAATGTGTACAATTCAGAAGTCACAGAAAAAAATGAACAGAATGCCGAATGCGTGACGTCAATGACGTCATACACATCTAGTAATCTTATTGGTTGAAAATAAGTAGGTGTTATCGCCTACTGATTTTCTTTCAAGTTTCATGTTTCAACTTTGGT
Source organism: Paracoccus marginatus (assembly GCA_900065295.1). NCBI lineage: Eukaryota > Metazoa > Arthropoda > Insecta > Hemiptera > Pseudococcidae > Paracoccus > Paracoccus marginatus. Next base: position 8,313 of record FIZT01002691.1, read on the forward strand.
TTCAGAATTTTTTTTTTTCATATTTTTCTTTATGAATAACATGAAAAATTCATTACTATCTCGTTAGAAAAATCAATCAAATTACAAAAAAAATAATGCATGAAAAGCATATCCCTTTCCATAATAATTTTCAACAACTATGATAACATTGATAATTTAATTATGTACATTTACTTGACATCTTCAACAAAAATTTTTAGAAACTACCCATCTTCAAAAATAATTATAGCATCTACAAAACAAGTGAATAAAAATTTCGTGAATTTTCATAATTATCGTGTAAACTTTCAACCCCTTGGAAGATATCGAATACGATACGCCTTAAACGAATTCCAACGTACGAATAATATAGCATTCCGCCAACAGTAACAACAACAACAAAAACATCAAACTATGTGAAATACACGCCGAACAACTTTACAATAAGCTTTTCTTGCTTATTCAATCGATTTCAAACATATTGGAATACGAATCTGCTGTTTAAAACTTTCACCGCGCGTTTATGTAGACATAAAAGATTCGCGAATATTGTAGGGAATTAATCGGGTTTCAAAAAGATTGCTCGATGGTAATAATACGTACAAACGAAGCACCTGAATACTTCTTGAAACAAGCGGTAACATATCTTTAACAACGTCTTTAATACTCGTTTCCACATTCCGATACTTATACAAGCTTTTGTCATACCTTTTCAAATAAAAAAACTTCTCGATGGTAAAAATCGATACGTATAACGTACAACGCCACAGTTTAATGCTCTAATAAACGATATTACGCCGCATGGATACACATACAGGTACATAGGAATATTGTATAGCAATTTCATTCCTGCTTCGCACAGCCAATCGCCGATATATGATATGTAGGTAAGTATACCTAACGGTATCGAATAAAAATGACCAGATGTTTGTACTCACCACGCCGAACGTTTCTTTTTTCTTTAACTGCAATTCTCTCAGCATTTGATTTCTCTGCTCCATCACTAACGTTCTTTCGTAGGTGTACGCCGAGATATCTTTATCCATCTACGAAACCAGATTCATTTATATTTATGAACGAAATGCGACAGATTCGTGTTATTCTCGTTTCGTTATGACTTACCATTTCGATAACTTCGACGTCAGCTTCGATACGTAAATTATATAAGAACACTTTGAGATCTTTTTTCATTTGTATGGAATTATCTTCCATTTGAGCAACGGTGAAAATACGTAGTTTACAGTTCTTCCACGTACGATGTTGTTTCAACAAGAACGGTATCAGCATTAGAATACCTCCGTCGTGGACGATCCACCAAATATCAATATTACCGGCGACCTGTAATCGAAACTCGAACGTCAGAATGCGACCTTAGCTAGTCGAAACGGTTATCAGAACATACAATATTACTTTGGTATTCGAATCCGGGAACGCTTTAATTCCTTTGGGTATCAGCAGCGCCATTTTGGACGCCGATATGTTACGTACGGTTTGCAGGAACACTTTCCACGTATTTTGGTTTCCAGGCTTGTTCCATCCTTCGGGCCATGCTAAAATGACCGTGTTCGGTTTCATGCCTCCGAGACCGGTCGTTTGTATCCTACCCAAAGAATATGATAAGTAGGTATTCTCGTGCCACTCAAAAATCATTGCGACGACTTACAAATGACTTAATCCTTCGGTAGTATCTTTGGCGATTAAAATATCAGCGAAACCTTTGACTTTTTCGTCTTCCATGCATTTCTTGACCGATTGTTTAGCCACGACCGAGTCTCCGCTGCATTTGGCGAAATCTCCCGGGATCACCGATGCGCACACGGTCAAACCTTTACCTGGAAGAAGAAAAATAATCACTTTATTCGTATTATCGAATCTTTTCGTGAATCTTTTCCCCAATACTTGCCAGCTTTTAATTGAGCAGCAAATGAGAATAATTTCGGGTACTTTGGTTTGTAAGAATCGTCCAATTTGACCAACAATAACAACTGCGGTCTCCAATTCTTCGTATGCGGTGGCCCTTCTTCCAAACGCAACAGACTGTATCGAGCAGCCGACAGTGGCAATCCGCGCATACCGTCGCCCCATTCTTTCTCAGCCCTGTTCGAGAGAAAAAAATAAAACTATATTTCGTGAAAATAAAAACACCTCTCGGAGAACATATTTAAGAGGATTCAGAAAAAAATACGCTGCTTATGTGCTGCATTATATCGTCGTTACTTCGAAAATATTCCACTCGTTTGAGACTGGAAAAATACACCGATAGGTAGATAGATACCTACCCCGTTTGTATTTCGTCGAACAAAGACGCGTTTATAAATTACAAATTAACGTCGAATTGCGAAAAAGTGGAAAGAAAGGGCGAGGCAGGCGCCAGCCTCGTGCTACGAGATTTGTAAAATCCACTTCAGCCTATAGCCGAACCGAAGCCCAGTCAAAATCAGACGTAAGTAATGCATTGTTATATGTACATATATATACTCGAACGAAGGCCAGCCGGGCCATACAGTGACACGAGTCAGACGCTGATTTCGCGATTGCGCTCTCTCTCTCTGCGTAGATTCACGTACCCCCATCGTCGTGCTCAGCCGTCAGCCTTACACGGCCGATTCGGATATCTGACACGTGTAACGATTTTTACCTTTCAAATTCAGCGCCCCGGATAAGCACCTTACTACGTTTTCGCCGTCGAAACAAACGTCCAATTTTACTCACCCTCTGTATTCGATGTATTTGTAAATAATAACAGCCATGCCCATCGCCAGCAACGCGAAACACCAATTCGACATGAACATTACCGAAATACACAGCGAAAGACCGATGAGTGATAGCGACCTGTAAAATAATGCCCTCGATTAATCAGCCTTCTTAGCGTTTTCTTCCGCGTAGCGAGCTTTTCTTTCGCTTTACCAATGATAATATCTGAATCTGGGCCTCCAGTTGGGTGTTTTGAGCAGCGTTTGGAAACCGCAGGCCAGGTTCACGAAAGCGTAACACATTAGGAAAAACATGGCCAACAGCGGAGCCAAAAAGTCGACATTTCCGAGCAAAATGCCTCCCTGGCAGATGATCAAGGTGGCTATCAATGCGCGAGTAGGTTCTCCGCGCGACGAAGAGACCGCAAAAGGAGCCAAAAATGGGACAATTCCGTCTTTGGCGATCGCCTAAAAAATATTACACTATAAACCTTCTGTTCCAATTATCGAATGCTTCTAAGCAGATTTATAAAGCTCACTTGTAGCAGGCGAGGAGCACCGGTCAAACTCTGCAGTCCGGCTCCCAACGAAGATAGGCACGATCCGACCAATATAACCCATTCATTAGGCCACGCAATATTCGCCACCACCAATCGTCCTCCGATACTTTGACCAAATCTGCGAGCGGAAAAAAATCCAAAGGAGTGACCAATGCTGAAAATTATAGCCGTTGCTGCACCGTCCATACTCACTTATCACGTAACAGTAAATTATCAACTGTGCCGGCGAAAAGCAGCACAGTAGATAGGTACACCGATGAGGTAGTTAGAATGGCTAAAATCGTCCCTATCGGAATTGACCTTTGAGCATTCGCTAAATCTCCAGAGCGATTCGAACCAGCCATTATTCCTACAAACAAACGGGTCAATTTAGTAAGTAACATCGCTGCATAGAGTAATTCTTCATTCGCATAAAATTTACGACGTTGTAATTACGTCAAAAGGTACCTATTCAAGTAGGTATGTATGTAATATATCTATGCAATAAATTTACATATCAAAGAGGAGCAACCTCTCCACATACCGGTGACTGAGGGGAAGAATATTCCAATTAGTAATGTGAATGAGGTCGTTATATCGATGTAGATCTGTCGTTCGTTTCTCTTTCCTTTGGCTTCCCAGTCGGCTGGATCCTTTGATAGTGCTAATATATCGCCGTTGGTTTGAAAACTATCCCACAAATTTTCTGTAACACGGAAATACGCGAAATGATGAATTCGCAAGATTTAATCGGAAAATACATTTCTTCATCGAAAGTTATGTTCATTTTCCAAAAGAATCGATACGTTCGAATGTTCGAATACGGGTTCCGTGTTGCTTCAATTAAATACACGAAAAAAACAAAAAATGATTCTCTACAAAATTTTTTCGAAACATTAGTTTGCAAACGACTGATTCAAATTTTGAGAATCAAGTTCACATCGAATCGTTCGTGAAGAGCGAACGACTGATTCATTCTCATAAATCAAATTCATGATGAATCGTTCAAGAACGACAAACCAATGATTCGGTTCTTGGAATAGAATTTTCATCATTCGCGAACGACAATAAACTGATTCAATTTTGAAAATCAAGTTCACATCGAATCGTTCGTGAAGAGCGAACGACTGATTCATTCTCATAAATCAAATTTATGATGAATCGTTCAAGAACGACAAACGAATGATTCGGTTCTTGGAATGGAATTTTCATCATTCGCGAACGACAATAAACTGATTCAAATTTGATAATCAAAGAAACGAAGAATCATTCGCGAACGACAAACGAATGATTCAACTGCTAGACTTTGATTTCTGTAACTTGAATCGTTCGCGAACGACGAACGACTGATTCAGTTCTTGGAATGGAATTTTGATCATTTGAATCGTTCGCGAACGACAAACGACTGATTCGTTTTGGAAATTTAATTCATCATGAATCGTTCGCGAACGACGAACGACAGATTTGTTTTGAAAATTCAATTCATCATGAATCGTTCGCGAATGACAGTCAACTGATTCAGTTCTTGGAATGGAATTTCGATTATTTGAATCATTCGCGAACGACACAGAACGGATACAATTGCTGAAATTGAATTTTCAAAACTTAAATCATTCGTGAACGACGAACGACTGGTTCGTTCTGAAAAATCAATTCATCATGGATCGTTCACGAACGACAAACAACAGATTTGTTTTAAAAACTCAATTCATCATGAATCGTTAGCGAAAGACAGTCGACTGATTCAGTTCTTGGAATGGAATTTCGATCATTTGAATCATTCGCGAACGACACACAACTCGTACAATTGCTGAAATTGAATTTTCAAAACTTGAATCGTTCGTGAACGACGAACGACTGATTCGTTCTGAAAAATCAATTCATCGTGAATCGTTCGCGAACGACGAACGACGGATTTGTTTTAAAAATTCAATTCATTGTAAATCGTGCGCGAACGACAGCCGACCGAATCAGTTTTTGAAATAGAATTTCAATTATTTGAATCATTCGCGAACGACAAAGAACCGATTCAATAGCCGGAATTGAATTTTCAACCATTGAATCGTTCGTGAACGACTGATTCGTTTTGAAAATTCAATTCATCATAAATCATTTGCGAACAACGAACGACTGATTCAATTCCCATAATTCAATTTTCCCAACTTTCATTATTTACAGACAGCGAACGATTGATTCATTTTTGAAAATCGATCAATTCTTTATCCACGAACGACTGATTCATACGAACATGTATGTGAGCGAAAAAACTTTTTTTTTTTCTTGGAGTCGATTTCTCCCGAAAGTACAGCTTTTCAAAAATTTCGTTCCCTAACGATTCATAAAAAAAAAAAAAAAAAAAAAAAAAAAAAAAAAAAAACTTTTTTTTTTTTTGGAGACCCTTTCTCCCGAAAGCACAGCTTTTCAAAAATTTTGTTCCCTAACTATTCATAAAAAAAAAAAAAAAAAAAAAAAAAAAATGAAAATCGATTCAACAGCCCATGAAAGACGATTAACATCATCTACAAAAGAATGGGGGTAGGTAAGTTTTCCTCTTCTCTTCGCCCTTCCGAATAAAATTCATCAACGTAGCCAATAGCGATATTTTGATTAATACGCAAAAATAATTAATCGATGTCCATCCTGGGAAAAATCCTTTCGAACCGGCCCGCCGCAAATTCTCGTACAATTATTAGAATAAATCTTTTCGATTTTTCAAACAAACACATATTATTACGGTTTTGAAATTGATAAATATAAAATGAGCTCTCGCAAACAAAAGCATCATTGTGGCGAAGGGGGAGGGGGTGAAGCGGAGCACACACGACGATGAAAAATTTACCACATTGGCTCCGGGAAAACTTCTCTCGCGAGCACATTAATTACGAAAATATCACAGCTATGTACCTCGCTCGTCGACTCCGTTAGTAAGGTTGCCATCAATCTGCTAGTACGGCGCGCGGCGGTCGCGTCAAAATCCTCATCCATAATATACCACGAGTACGAGGAGGACGAGACAAAGAGCTTTCTAAAGTCGACTACAATAAATAAACAGGGTTCCTTTTGAAGGTTAACAACATCTACGTTCAATTTACCATGCCTTTTTTTCGTTTTCTTTTTTTTTCTTTCGTATCTAGTCGTAAACACGAGTTACGACGAGGTCGTATAACTCATGCGAAAGAAAAAAACAAACCGTCGCTATCGCGCAATTCGAAAGTAATTTTTTTTTCAATTTACAATTTTTTATTTAATTTCTCCTTTTTTTTTGGTGCGGCTACGAGGTACGTAAGGTACGTAGAATAAAAGAATCGCATCCAATTTATAGTTTCTTCCACGTACGAAATCTATTTTCGCCGAACCAAATAATTTTCTGTTTGCGCAATTCTCCTCGGAGAACTGCGAACATTACCGGCAAATTCGAATCTCTCAGCCGGTAAATTTTTCACCGACGTTTGGCCTAATCTTCTCGTAATACGATCAAAGTTGTTCGTCGAATAAAACCCTCGCTCCGGTTTCTTTTTTTTTGTTTTCACTCGCCAACACCGTAGAAAAGCCGCCCAATAAAACACAATTTAGCGCTAGTCTCAGCGCAGCGTTCCCAATTCACTATAGTTGGAAGTTTCGAATATACCTACGAACCTTTTATGACACCGCTGGCGAGCCCTTTGATTCCTTTGCGAATGGACACGTCGTGCTTGAGGAAATACGGATCGCAAGATAAATCCGAGTGATTTGCGCAGAAATAAGGTCGCAAAAACGACTTCTTGCAGTCGTTGGTGTTATTCATTTGCATTAGTCGGCTTCCCAATACGCACATTCTGCCGAATAACGTACACAGTTTTGGTAAATATATCAACGTTAGAATACTCTCGGATAATTACCAGCGCAGCATAGGTACACGTACTGTAATTTATCATTGCCGTAAGCGTTCTGGAAAATTCCAACGTATACCGCGATGATAGATAATAGCACCATCGCTAACGCCACGGCGCCGAATTTATTCACTAGTTTTACGCCGACGAATACGATCAGACCGAGGATCCACAGCATGAAGGTACCGTAGACGCGGAAATTATTGTACATTATAGACGGGTCTTTGGTGAAGTCGCCGAATATCGATAGGCCTGGCGCCATGTATGTCTGAAAATGGGCGAAAAGAAAAAGATTAGAGAGAGCAAATTTTTAAACATCTGACTGGAAAAAGATTTATCACTGGGGCGAAGAATTCTAGAAGCAATAGTGTAGAGAGATAGGAAGTACTGTTGATTGGACAAGAAAGCATGTATCTAACAATTCTTCAGACAATGAAATTTTTTTTAATGATTTCAATAAGTCAGAAAAAGAAAAAAATTAAATAAAAATTTAGTATCAACATGAGACCATTTTCCACTAAAAAATTTGAATGCTTGATTTTTTTTTTGAAAAATAATAGAAAATCACTTTTTAATAAAAATTTTTTAAAATTCATTATTCCTAAAATTATCTTTCAACAAAAATTTTCTCAAACTTGAAAATATGTACAGTAGGGGGGAGTGAAATAAAAACTATACCTTGGATTTTGACCAAATTCGGTGGGATAGCTTACTTTGAGTGGGGGACATTCTAAGAAAATTTTAAGCTCCCTAGGTGCAAAGGGAGGGGAGCAGGAGGTCCCCAAAGTGCACCTCCTTTTGAAAAAAACGCTATTTTTTGTGTTTTTTAGCCAGTCAAAATTGTGTGAGAAACCCTTATTCACATTTAAAAGGTGCAATTTGAGTTTCTGCATCTTCCTGGACCATCGCCATCCTT
>FIZT01002702.1:0-17328 GCA_900065295.1 Paracoccus marginatus
ATAACCATGCAACGTAGGGGCTCCAAACTTATGGGCGGTAGGCGGTAGTGTACTGTACGTTTTTTACGCTACGCGAGAACAGCGTTTTCCAAATACTGACGTCAAAATCCGTGGGGAATCCCGCGATGATCAAAAAGATCAAACGACGATATCTGGAGTTCTAATGGACGCAATGAAGTGCAGTTTGCGCCATTCGTAATAAATATTCCTCCTCTTTCATTTGAATTAATAAAAAAAAAATGATGAACTTGTCCATTCAACTTTATTGGAGCACCAAAAATGATTTTTTTTTTGACAAACCTGGTCTTCATATTTGACAAAAATTTTTTTCAACTACGACAGCATAAAATAACCCGAGTTTTCGGCAAAGAATATTTAAAATTTCAAACGTGAAAAAATTGACCTTACTTTTGGCAGAAAAAAATCAATCATTTTTGGTCAGAAAAACACAGGCGGCTATGGGGAACCTCGGACACCTCGACTGCGCATGTGCGCGGACTCGCCACTTTTGCCAATAAACACTGTCTTGAGAATGCATAGAAAAACGAATGTACTTCTTCTATTTTTCAAATTATTACGAAGTACAATCAAAACGAAAACTACAAAATATAGTCAAACATAAATTCAACAATAAAAAATAAATTAAGCAAAAATATAGTCAAACGTATTCGATATATCAATAAACGGCTGTCGACTTTCAGTAGAAGACGAAGAAATTTAATGTTGAATTGTCAAAATATTATGATGAAAATTATCATTATGATACGTACATTGCATAAAACACACAATCTACCTGAACATTGTCCCAATGTACGAGAAATAAATTAAATATCGTCGTTTAAATGTCATTGTAACAAATGCGAAGTTGTATATTAAAAAACGAAATTCAACACATATCCGTTAAAGCAACTAATTTTTGATGAAAATGAAATCGGTGCAAAGATCAAACCCCGAGCGGTTGAGTTGAATGAGGTCTGGTTTAATGAAATCCCAGTTCAAATTTTGATCATCTTTCTTTTTTTCTAAATGAAATTAGATGATCATTTTGATCTGCTTGATCAGATGATGAAATTGCGTACATATTATTATAACCGAGTATGAAGTCCTCGCGCATGCGCAGTCGAGGTGTCCGAGGTTCCCCATAGCCGCCTGTAGAAAAACTGCTTCCATTTTGGCTAAAATAATTGAACTTTGATTTTAAAAAAATGGCTTGAATTTTTGGCAAAAAATTGATCCATTTATTCTGGCAGATACTTACCTGCAGTTTGACCTTATGGATTGGAAAAAATATTTTTGTCACTTTTTTTTTTTGGCAAAGACTGGTTTGATTTTTGGCAGTCATCAACTCGAATTCAGACAGCAAATGCAGCAATCTTGAAATTTCAATTTCTAAGGAATCTTTTTAGAATGAAATTAGAAAGAAAATGAATGAAATTCAAGAAAGAGCTCAACTCTCAGCATCTGTTCTGAATCTTCAAACATTAAAAATTTACCCCAAACACCTCGAAACTCAGGTGCAGTCACTCAAACACGACGTTACCTTCCTCACTTTGATAATCCACCTTCCTCGAATCGATATTTTTACGCAAAAGCTGCCAATCAATTATACGGCTGTCAAAGATACCCACGCTCTAGTTAAATTCTCAAATTACACCCCCAACTTGCTCAACACATCCACCGTCATTCTGGTTACAGTCGCGAGCCCTCTTTCAACCGTATACGTACCTACGTAACTATTCATTTCGATCCGTTCGTAATCCTATCCTGTATATTTTTTTACGTACCTACAGACGAACCGTCCAAGAAGCCTTTTCTTTTCTGTTCCGGTTCTGCGTAAATTACCTACGGTTTCGTTTCATTCCCCAGCTTTAATTTCCCTCTTCTGTAGTTTTAGTTTTTTTTTTCTCTCTCTGTCTCTGTAACTTCTCATATTGCACGGTCGTCATCGGAGGAGAAGGTTTAACGTGCGATGGTCGCCGCTCTATCGTGAGTATAAATTGAAAACTCATAGAATGGCTGGTACGATAATATAAGTATTACCTATGCCGACCGGTATTATAGGCGGTATAGGTACCTTGTGGCTTGTATTTTTAAACCAATTAATCACCGCGGGACCTCATTAATATTCCGCGGATGATCGCCCTCCTTGCGTGCCTGCCGGGAGATGACCATCCGTATGGATAGCCGTAATATGTATTAGCATAGCCATATGGTAAAGAGTAAAGCATCGTAAATCAACATCTTGTGTGATGGAATGCCGCACCGCGCCGCAGTCGTCCGATCGGTTTTGCTCGAGATCTAAATGAGTTCACATCATGCGAATCGCATAATCGTTTCGGTTCTCTCTCTCTGGAAACAAGTCGAGCTTGTGATAAATTAAATGTAAATAGATCATATTTCAAGAGCGGCTCTTCTCTTTGGGACTCTTCCCCTTTCCTCCACCATACACGCGATACTTACCCCTAGGCTACCGAGCTCCATTAAATTGCAAATAAACTGTAGGGCCGAGTAAGCGACGAGGACAACATTACTGCTAGTCTATCGACGGGAGGGGAGGGGGAGCTTTCATCTTTAGGAGAGCATTATTCGCTGTTGTATGTGCTGTCTGACTCTGGCACAAGTGGACGTCGTCGAGTCACCTCGCTCGCCTGTCCTCAAGTGCGTACTTAATGCGAAGTAATCCGATACTTAGACTGTGGACAGGTTACAGTAACCATGTTGGTGAGTTCAAGGGTCTGCTGATGGTACGACGACGACGACGAAGACGACGGCGACCGATGCAGAAAACAGCATCGAGCAGACTGGACTTGGTCACGATTTTTTTCCCCCTTCAACTTTGGCGCATCTTGACGTCGCGTGCAAAACGATCTTAAACGAAGCACTTCACTTCTTTAGCAGCCGTTATCTCGCGTCTCGAGTTGTTATTCCGTGCGTATGCTGCGTACATATCTACTTACTTGCCAGTTGCCATACAATCAGCAATACCTACACTGGCTGTTACAGAAGAAGCGCAACAAGAAGTGGAAAACAGCATCTCTCGCTGTCTTATATGTACATACCTATTCCTCTTAACAAACAACCGCATCCACGTTCAATGTCGAACTGGTATTAAAAAGTTGTGCTCGAGTTGCCGACCGGCTCGGTTCTGTACGTTCGTTTATCTTAATCGTGATGTATGTGCAGGATTAAAACCCCCTCGCGCACCGCCCGCTCCTGTCTGCGTCGCTGACGACGCCGCCGAAGCCGAACGCTCAGCATCTTCAGGAGCGGTTGGGCTACTTCAGCAGTATAATATGTATTCTTCTTTCCTAAAATCGTAAAACGCGTCCGCGTCTCTCCGGCGCGTAATAATGCGCCGTCTGTGCGGCTTCGACTGTAGCCCACTACTATACGTGTAGGTACGTATACTACTCGATCCGATGATTTATACCGACCAACGTGGCTTTAATTCTTTTTACGCCTCCTACCGGGCCAAGATTTTGTATTCGAGTAGACCATGAGCATGAGAATGAAGCTCGAATGGGCACCGCGAACGAATAATTTATTTAATACCTGTGTATTCGAATCAATGCACCACCTTATGCAATAGACGTGGTGTATTATACTTTAGATTATGAGTTATTCTCGAGCGAAAAAAAAAATTATACTTATACATACATGTGAAAGAAGGAAAATCTTGAATTATGAGTCGTTTGGGGAAAAAAGTCATGATGCGGTGTCGGAGCCAGTCGATAAATTGACGTCGACTTTTATTTTGTGGGAGTGCTTTCAGATTTAAAGTGGGTTTTAAGTTTTGGGCGGTGATTTTATTTGGGCATGAGTGAGATTTTGGATTTTTATTGGATGATTAGCGAGGACGATTCAAAAATTAATCGCCGCCCAAAAGCAAGAAGATTTTTTACCAAAAATCGGACTGATTTCTATCAAAAAAATCAAATCAAATCAAAAACCCCAATAATTTCTGTCAAAATACAAAAAAAAAAAAAAAAAATGAAAATTCTGTCAAAATTCAAGTCAATGGTTGGCATAAATCAAATTGATCCCATTTCTACCACAAAAAAAATGAAAGGTCAAATTGACGACATCTAATAATAATTCAATTTGTAACCAAAGGTAAAAAAAAAATTCATAAAAGAAATGAGATTTTTTTTGCCAAAAATTAGGATTGATTTTTCCTGCCAAGGGTCAAATACAATTCCGCTAAAAATTCATTTAGATTCCTACCAAAGGTCAATTTGATCCCTGTCAGAAAATGAGACCAGTTTCTCCTGCCAAATGAACAATCTTAATTCTGCCGAAAATAAGGTCAATAATTTCATTTTTTTCAAAAAAAATCATCTCGGCCAAAGATCCCTACCGAAAATAGGGTCAGTTTTTTCAAAAAGCTTATTCAACTTCTGGAAAAATTGAACCAAATCCCGTTCAAAAGCCATTTTCTGTCAAAGGGCCAATATTTTGATCCTCGCCAAAAAATAAGGTCAGTTTTTTGTGCCAAAGGTCTATTTTATTTCTACCAAAAATAAGGTAATTTTTTTAAATTTTTCACCAAAGGTTACAAATTCTCTGCCTAAAAGTGGTTATTTATCAAAAGAAAAATGGATTTCTGTCCAGATAAGGTCAATTTACCCTTGACAAAAAAAATTTGGGGGTCAGTTTTTCGTTCCTATGTTCAACATAATTTCTGCCAAAAATAAGGTCATTATTTCAATTTTTTTTTTCAAAAATCACGAATTCTGCCCATTTTCATCACAGGAAAAATGGATTTCTGTTGAAGGTCATTGATCCTTGCAAAAAATATGGTCCATTTTCTCCTAAAAGTGAATTCAAGTTTTGGCAAAACTGAAATCAAATCCTGTTTAAAAGCTCTTTCCTGTCAAAAGTCGATTTGAACCCTGCCAAAAAAGCAATTTGCCAAAAAAATTCCTGACAAACGTCAGTTCAAACACTCTCAAAAATGAGGTCACTTGTGGGAGGGGCGGAGGTGGCTAAAAGTTGATTCACTAGAAACAGAGGTCATTTCTTTTTACAAAAAAAGATCAATTTTTTCTGCCTGGAACTGCAAGTCAATTTCTGCCATTGAAGTAGGTCTTCTTTGCTCACAAATGTCCAATTTTTTCTGCTAAGTCAAATTAAATTCTGTCAGTCATTTTCTTTTTTCTAAAAAGTAAATGAATTTCTGCTAAAAGTCAATTTTTTGTTGCCAAAAACTATATCAGTTTTTTCTTTTGAAAAAAGACTTGGATTTTTTGCCAAAGGTCTGAAGAAATTCTTCCAAAAATTCATGTTATACTTACCTAAGAAAATTTAGCAATTTATAGTTGGTCGAAAAATCTATAAATTCTTCACAAAAAATAATCGTAAAATTCGCAACCACAATCAAAATCTGCAAACCCCACTAACCCTCCTTCTTTTGTCTGTTTCCAGGTACATTCACTCGAAGGAGAAACCCTTCAAGTGCGGCGAATGCGGCAAAGGATTCTGCCAGTCGCGCACTCTGGCCGTGCACAAAATCCTGCACGCCGAAGAATCGCCGCACAAATGTCCAGTGTGCGGGCGCAGCTTCAACCAGCGCAGCAATCTGAAAACGCACCTGCTCACCCATACCGACCACAAGCCCTACGAGTGCAACTGCTGCGGCAAGGTATTCCGGCGCAACTGCGATCTGCGCCGGCATGCTCTGACGCACGCCGTCGGTGACGTCCCCTCCGACCCGATCAATTCGCCGTCGCCGAACGCGGACGGCAGCGCCGAAAACTACCGGCTGGAAAGCGCCGACGATACCTCTTCCGTACGCAGTAAATCTCCTGACGATTTGCGCTCACGAACCCCGTCTAATGAACGGTCCGTCGTCATCGACTCGAAAGCCAGCATATTCGGAATGCGTGAGAGCCGTCCACGATCGCCCGTCTCACCAGATCTCAACAAGGAGCCGCGGTCACCGCTCATGCTGCGATCTCCCGTACTACCACGTCGCAAGATCTCGCCCATGTTCGCCTCCTCTGCCGGAGGCCGAATGTCCCCGCGTGGCGGCAGCCCCTCGCCTTTGTTCCCATCCACCTCTTCGAGCTCCACCGCTCCGAGGCAAAGTTCGCCCTCGCCTGTGCCCATCTTCAGGCGCAGCTCGCCGTCGCCCATACCGCTGTACAAGAAACCGTCACCGTCGCCCAACCGCAACATATTTCGGCACCATTCGCCATCCTCGGTGCCCATATTCCGTCGCCAGTCGCCCTCCGTGCCGTACAGAAGACGCTCGCCGTCACCCAACTTGACGAAATGCCATCATCAAGATCTATCTTCGCCTTCCGCCTCGTACACGATGCGCCCATCCGGATCCAGGGCTCAGGTCCACGTTCGTCGTGATCTCTATCCTTCAGAGTTACCCGGCGAAATGGAAATATTCCGGTCGAAGCCGCCCGAACCGCCCGATATACCTGCGGGTCTGCTGAGGGCACCTTCGCCGGCGCCCAGCTCGTCGCTGGCCGCCGACCCGGCCGAAACTGCCGGTAAACTATCCACGTGCGGTGGCGCCATCCCACCGAATTCGGCTGCTGCTACTGTCGTCCCAGCTCCCGCAGCCGTCACCACCGCGTCTGCTGCGCCTACTGCTCCTCCTCCGGTCAAGAAAGGCTTCAGTATAGCGGATATTATGCGAAGGTAGACTCGAGTTAGTCCTCTGCGATGCAGTCTCGGCTTAATCTGCATCTACTCCTAACTGCATTATGGCTGTTCAGCCTCGACACGATGTCAACTTTCAACCAGTTCGTTGCGAAATTCAGCGATGCCATTTCAAATGGTGCTATAAATTTTTATAAACGTCTACTATTGTATTGATTTTGTTTATTTTTCTGTTTTCGTGTTTTTTTGTTATCTCGATCAATGTGCATTTCTCATTATTGTGTATTTTACATACGTAAGCGTTTTTCATCTCTCGTATATTCGTATTATAAATAGTACTAATTATTATCGTATGTATCATATACTTAGCCATATAAGTACCTACCTATTTATAGTATTTTGTAAATAACATAAATTATTGTACAATTTAACCGCGGAGAGCTCGAGCCTAGTCCATTCTCACTCTCGATCCTCCTCGCTCCTCTACCTGGTTCCCGATCCGTATAATCGTCCGTACGTACTACCGTTCAACTAAACAAACTTTCCAGCGTTTTTCTTAATTACACGTACAACCTATAATCAAGGCTTGATGGCCGCATATTCTCACAAACATTTCATTACCGACTCCAGCCTACCAAAAAGCTAAACCGCGCGTACCGAACCGGACGGAAATGTAATAATAATTAAAACGTTAAAAACCACGTGAAAATATTTTTCTGGTACTGCGTTGCTGCGCTGAAATTATTCAATTTTCCTATACTTACGCTCGTACAACACTAATTAAACCCTCTCTCCCTCCAAGATACCCGTTCAATTCCACAGTACTGCACCTACTGCACCTATGAACCTTTCAAACGTTGCTTTTTAATTATTGGTCGAAATACCTAATAATACGAAGAAGACCTACCAACGCAGGTACATACCATAATGTCCATCTTATCTACTGCAGCGGATGATTTTCATCGATTCCATACACTTACCTTTCCTCGTCTCCGCTCACTCTCAACTTGACCGTATCCGCGTACATGAATAAGGCACATCGTACGATGTGTTTGCGTGCATTTTTTGAAAATGCACGCACACATGTTACGTACGATGCAATACTATTATGTAATTTTTAATATTATGCTTGTGTAGAGATATGTACGTATCTATACGACTATTTAATTTAATACTCTAAGTGATATGTACACAGTGTTTTTTGCCTGTTGTTATTGCAGCTTCTACTCGAGGCGGCGTTTTTGAATTTTTTTTTTGTATTTTTTCAACAAAAAAAAATCCTTGTATTTATGTCATCGTTGTAAAAATTCGATGGTTTTTCTTTTTTACGATTTTTTTTTCTTGGTTTTCATGAAGTTTTTTTTTAATTTATGTATTTATTGTACATTTTTGAAAAGAAAAAAAAATTAGTAAATTAAATTTTTCAGAAAAATATTTGGTGTTTTGTTTTTCCCAATTTGATCGATAACAATTCCAACTGACATTCTGAAATAGCGTGAAAGACTGTTTGATGATTTGTGTAAAATTTCGACGGAGAAGAAAAAGCTTGCGGAAATCTTGAAAAACATTTGCTCGAATATCTACAGCTACACTCTGCAGTCGTAAGTATATGAAAATGAGACGAGCTAAAAATTGCAATCCGAAGGTCAGGGGCCGCTTCGAAATCAATGTTGATCGGCAGTGAAATTACCTATTTGTTAAATGTCGAGAAATAATTTTTGTTTGAGAATTTTTTTCGTATCTTGCACAGATTAGCCCCCAAACGGATTAGGTACAAGTGTACAGAAAATAGGTTGAAAAATGACTAATTTTTTTCGACGCAGAATTTGCAAATTTTCCACTTATGCATAAGCTATACCAATTTTTACAGAACTTTCCATTTTAACAGAGAACTGTGAAATTTTCAATTTTCACAGGATGTGAAAAATTTCTCATTTCTACAAAATTTTCCATTTTCACAGAACCTGGAATTTTAAATTTTATTTAAATTTTCACAGGATTTTAAAAAATTTCATTTTTGGAAAATTTTGCATTTTTACAAAATAATTTTCACAAAATTTGAAAATCTTCCATTTTCACAGAACTCTAAAATTTCTAATTTTTTTAATTTTCATAGGATTTAAAAATTTTCTATTTTTACAAAATATCCTCTTGCCACAGAACTTTTCACTTTCGAAAATTTTCAATTTTCACAGACTTTTCCAGTTTTAGAAAATTTTCAATTTTTATCGAATTTTTCATTTTTGAAAATTTTTATAATTTCCACTAAGTAAATTTAAAAATTTTTCATTTTCACAGAACTTTAATTTTTTCAAAATTTTAATTTTCACAAAGTTTTCCATTTTCAGAGAACTTACCTACCTACCAATTTTTTGCAGAATTTTCAATTTTTTTTTTCTTCGCAGAATTGAAAAATTTGTCATTTTTACTAAAATTACCAATTTCATAGAATTTTCCGAACCTTCTAATATTTATAGGATTTTAAAAATTTTCAGTTTTAAAAAATTTTTCATTTACACAGGACTTGAAATTTTTTCAGAATTTTTACAGAATTTAAAAATTTATTTCCATTTTCACAGAATTTTCTTTTTATTTTTTTTTAAATTTTCACATTTCACAGAATTTTACAGAATTTTGCATTTTTACATTTTTCATTTTCACAGTATTGACCATTTTTCAAAAATGTTTGATTTTCACAAAAAACTCAATGCTAGAAATTCATCTATGTTAATTCTAATTTGTCACGCTGAATTTCTTTTTTACACTTATGCCTGCCCTTAGATGCGCCGATACCCAGCCTAGACCCTCTTTGGAATTGCCAGACTTTTCCGAAAATGTTTCAAATATAGTGGTTTAGGATGAATAAAACAGTTGAACACGAACTGCGTTTGTCGACTATTCTTTCGACCGATTTTCGTTTATTTTTTCAACCCCTGCACTTTTTGTCATTTATTTTCAAAATCAAAATTTTCAAACTCAGCCACTAAACTGCAAAAATTAAAAACTACTTTCGATATCTACTTATCGACACAAGCATGTACCTAAGCATTTAGATTGGCAATTTCTCACAATACGGCAAACCATCGAAACTATTTCGTTTGGTGTCTTTCGACATAGGTAAGTACTACAAAACAACTCTTCCATCTCAAGACCCTCAACTGGTACCTGTCTCAGCGCACATTCTCGCACTGAAAGGGAAAGGTCTGTCGACGAGGGTAGCTTTTCGACCAGGTAAGCCTTATTCTTTCCCGATAGTACTCATTCTGAGCTGGCGGTGGCCATGCGGGTATAATTAGACTAAAACGTCGCCTCATCTTCAGACTGGATACGCTATCCCCCATGGCGACACCGCCGCGCCACCGTATCCAATTGACGTAGCCCGCCAATACCATACACACAAACATACGGTTGTACACAAAAGAAACCTAATAACGCCACCGACCCAAGCATCGAGAAATTATTGGAAAAAAAGGGGTAAATACCTATACGCACGTACAAGTGAATTTTAAGTGCTGAGGGTAAAAGGTTGACATCATGACCGAAACCGAGATCGAGGGAGAGCCACCCCAAACCTTCGAAGGAACCAAAATATCTGTACCTGACCAATTGAGATGTAAGTATATAATTATTAAAGAAAGATGGCCAGTCTTAATCCGCGCCTAACAAAGATTTATTCCAAGAGTCGCAGTGGCATACAAAATTTACTGGTTTTCCTCTCCTATCGTACGAGTATTTTTTTAGTGATAATTTTACGTCTCCGCGATGGCATAAACCGAGGCGATACGTATAACTTAGTAGCTTTTTGTAATGCTAATTTACGACACAACCTAAGGATTCTGCAGTTAATGATCACTATAGCTACAGCTATGCTATATACGCATATATACCGAGCAAATACAGAAACTGATACATCTCTACCACTAGAATTAAAATCTCTCCGCTATCTCGCGTCATAAATTAAAGCTTAACAGCGCTTACACGATAGAGATGCACGATACGCACAAGTGGTTTAGGGAACAAAATCTCGTACAGCGCTCGTATGTGCTCTCCGCACGCATAAAACTCGAAGAGCAGCGAAAAAAACTTCATCCCAACATTTTAAAGAAAAAAAAATGCCAATACTTCGTCAAAAAAAAAATCCACTTGCTTCAGAAGATTTTCGCATTTTTCACCGGATTAATACCACATTTGCATTAGAAGAGCAATTCATAATTTTTTCCACATCGTCGTCCCAATCTGATGAGGAGGATGCACGAACATTTATCTATCGATAAAATTGACTCAGCATAGAGAATTAATTATCATTTTGCTGTAGAAACAGCACCTTGGTCGTTATCTTCCCGAGACCAGAATTTTAATACGTTTTTAAACCGCATGGGAAATTAATTTAATATGCAGTTTTTTCCCAATTCGATTCGCCAAATCGAACGTACCTAATACGCAGGTATTATGCACTCGGCAGCATTCTAGATTGTACGATAATTTTATGGAAGCACAAGAAACAGGTAGGCGAATTCTTGTCCAATACAGTCGCGTTTATTATAATTTCTTAGCCTATAACTGAACACGTTGTCACCAAAGTGTTAACGTGCAAAACGAAGGTTACAAAGTTGGAGTATTTCGGATGGAATGCGGTATTTTATAATATTTTGTAGCACTAAACAGATTTCGGAATTTCAAAAGTGCGATAATTGGATGAGGTACGGTTGAATTCTGATTTCCATAATTTTTAAAAGGCACTGGTTAGAACATTTCGGGTTCTAATTGCCAACGTATCTATATATGTATTTGAACAAAACTTGGAGAATATGAACGAGGCAAGGGGGAAATATATAGTTTTCAGACGCAAATTTCCAATTATTTACTTTAAATAACCTAGACGCCTAGAAGAGAGAAAAAAACTTCCAGCTTTCTTCAACGATTTAATATTCGCGAATCACGATTTAGTTTCTCAAGTTTTTTACACGAGAAGTCCCTCAATTCGAGACCCAACTCTTCTGCAATAGCTTCGAGCTCAAAAATGACTTGGGATTTGAAATCAGCATCGAAGAAAACCTAACAATCGACATACATGACGATTTTTTTATCATTTTTTCCATAACTACCCCTCCCCATTACCCACCCAATTTGCACCCTTCATATATTCTATCGTTAGCGAAGAATTTGGTGCGTTTTAAAGCATGAAATTTGTTTTGAGAAGCAACCACGAATGAGAAATATCAAAATTTTTCTCATTTCAAAAACCTCCCCATCAGTTTGCAGGATTGGGGACGACCCCCAAGCGATCGGGGGAGCAAGTGAGGGATGAAAATTGATAAAAACACGTCATGTATATCGATTTTGTGATAGTTTTGACGCTGATCCCGAATCCGCGTTCATTTTCAAGCTCACTCGCTTCGTTGAAGAGATAAGGGATCGCCGAGGCAAGAATTTATACGTGTTTTCACGCTGCTGAGTCATTCCACGCATACCAACTCTGTCCAGCACTTCGGAATAAACTCTCAATCACTTTCTCGTACTTGGTTACGACACTGCGTTGGCTTTCAATGCATACCAATCGGCCTAGCCTGGCAAACGGCGTAGTATTACGGTTTACGGTTCACTGGCAGCACACATCCATCCCAAAATTACCCTGTCTTTGTACGGTGCAGCAACCAGTTGGGAAAAAACGCATCAATCGCCTCGTCCAGTCCTCCAGTCTTCCGTCCACAATAATTAAACGTTATTGAAAAAGCGAACGAACAAATTCCTCATTGATCCGAATATTTTGGTTAATTGAAACGGGCCACTAGCCGTCAGCATAATATACAACAGTACCAACGAGTAAGTAAGTAGGTACATACACCGGACGAAGCAAAGACGTATCAACCGTGTACGTAGGTACGTAATTTCCAGCCACTCGATAATCCCATTTTCGAAATGTATGGGAAATGTGCTGCTTGTGGCTTGCGCATCCATCCTCCCAGCAGCCGTTGGCATCTCAGGCTCCGCGCGCGCGGTAATTGCCCCTTATTTGGAATGTTAATCTACGTCCGATTTCCATACTATTAAGCAGTTGGTGTTCGGAAGACGGTTTAAAGTCGTTCGACACTGGCCAGCACGGCGCGGCGCGCGATCCGGTTCTCTTCGTCAGCGGATTTTTTTTCTCCAACTCTCCACTCTTTACAACTTCCATGTTTACTGTATCTCGTCGTCGTCGTGAGATGCTCGATCTCGGGCGCGAAAGAAGCCGAGCTTGGTTTCTTTGAAATGTTTTTCTTCTTGCTTTTCCCCCTCTCTTTCATTTTTAATTCCTAGTTTTTGTACCTCTTAGTGCTTCGAACTAATATCATTATTTAAAACAACGCTCCGGTGATAATGTTACACCATTAATAGCCACGGTATACAAGTTATAAGAGCTGGAGAAAACTTATTCATAAAAGCGTTCGATACCCTGTCTATTGAAACTGGTTTAGACGATCTTTTATGTCAGAACTGATAGTTTTCAGGAGGTTTTTAAAAATAATATAACCGCGCCAACCAGCGCAGCGTTTTCATCTTCATCTTCGTCCTCCCAAGACAAACGCACCTATTTCGCCTCGATGCGTGTTTTTTTTACACCGAACGTCTTTATCGAAAGTAATTTTTTACGCCATTTTCCTCATTAAGAAGTCTTTTCACAAGTTCAGCTCAAGGAGTTGTTGCTGCTGCTGCTGCTGCTGTCAACCTCCGCCGCATCGACATCGGCAAAGCTATGCGGCGATGTCCACTTCGTCTGCGTCATAATTAAATTCACCAATCGAGCGACTGTTGCGGCTCTCACACGTGAGTAAGTTTTTCAATGAATTCCGGTCGTTTAAATTCGCTTTGTAGAAGCGATCCAATTTAGTATGTCGCAATCGTGTGATCTGCTGCCGATGCCGCTGCCGCCACCACAACGCTAATGGTAATGATAAATTTCATTATCATTTTTACGATGTGAATCGTCTTCTACTGCTCCCTACTGTGGGCTAATAACGCGAAATTACGACTACGTTGTCGTATACATACTTAAACCGCTGCCAATAACACGAAAATATCATCTACGGTCGATTATTTAAAACCGAATGAGAAAATTAAAAAACTGTATAATAATCTTCATATATTATCAAAGTAGTTTCAAAGTTATCGGTCCACATTCGAAAAAAAAAAAATGCAAAGCAAAAGAAATAAATGAGTTCAGTTCACGCTTCACGGTCAAACCAAGCGCATAAATTACGACTCCACATTGAATTTTAGATGTAACCATATTTTCTTTGGCAAATCCCATCATCCACTTACAACCAGAGACATCTAGGGACAAAAATGACCTCAAATTTGAAATCAGCGTACTGAAATACCTCGAAATCGATATACACGACGATTTTTCATCTCCACCCCTCCCCTCCTCTCATCTCTTCCTTTTCACAACCCTACTACAGTTCCTCAGCATTCCTATACATATTTATAATGAATTCAAAATACAAAAATGACCGGAGATGTCCGATCAGCACATCAGCATCTGTGCAAATATGAAAAATGATTTCCCATCATTAATTATTCATTTTCAATTTTCCCTTTTCCATCCTCACCTACAGCACTTTCATCATCCTCAATCCCTAAATAACACGGTATTTGATATCTTCATGCAAGTGAAATCATATTATCTACACGTCAAAATACGCAAAATAATTGAATATGACCACCTCATGCATCTTCTTTCAAACCTCCTCCTCAAACATCCACTATGAGGAGAGACTGAGGCACAGTGGTGGGGAGTATTTGACAAAAATCGATTTACAAACCCGTAGATTTGAAATCAGCATCCTCGAAAGCATAGAATTAGAAAAGACACACATGACGATCTTTCATCAAAATTTCCATTTCACTCCCCTTTAAATCCCCACTTGTAACTTACACCTCCCCATGGACTATAATTCCCAACTAACACAATACAATATTTGATATCATTCTTTACCATGCGAGTGAAACTGTTTGTCTCGTAAAAACACATCACACAATCGAATTCGTACACCTCATTCATCACCCTCAACATCTTTATTTCAACATCTCACCAAGGTGAGGGATTGAGGGGAGGAGGTGGGGAGCATATGACAAAAAAATGATTAAAAATCATCACGTATATCGATTATCAGGTTTTCGACGACGCTGATTCCAAATCTGGCCTTATTTTTTGTATTAGGTGAATCATATCACAGATGAATTGCACATCATCCGCAGTCCAGATACTCCCGGCACCGATATGTCTTCTCCACTTGATTTTACATAAAAATACGCGTCTTGGGGAAATAACCTCGATTCTAGTTCTCATCCACGGATCACTTTTACGCTCGTCACGACCACACCCAGTCCGAGAGCATTCTTTTCCTGTCCATAAATCATACATACGCCATTGCCAGGCCGGCCGTTGCAAAACGTTATGAAAAATGGCAAAACAACGCGTCGTGGTATTATACAGGGTTCATAAACGTACACGACACGGATGCCTGCATACGTACTGGTATACAACGCACCGGCCAGAAAAACCACTTACCTCGTACCTTATTTAATTTTTCAAAAATTGTCGTAAGTCGTATAGTTCCTTTTAAAAATAGGCAATAATGCTGGTGAGTAACTGAGTATGTCGGCACAGAGCTTTATTCGGTCTTATTGTCTCTGGGGTCATCCTATGACGAATCGAAATTGCAAATGACATCCTATTCGTACACTCATACATTGTTACACGACGCGTAAAGAGAAGGGGAAAAGACGAATTTATCGATTTAAAAATATTCCCAGTTAATCGATAGCCGAACGTGTAAACATGGCACCTGTAAAGTATACGTGCGCGGTAAATTTATCGCGCATCATTAGCATAGACAGCGAAACATGTTGGATTATTTCCAAAATACCGCTCGTCCGTCGTCTCGGCGGACGACCAACGACGAATTAACGTGGAAAATAATAAAAACCTCGAACGTATTTGATAAATTAGCGTGCTCGTGAAAAAATGGACATTAATAAGATCCAATGAACGGAAGACTGGTCGAACCGGAGTAAATAACGTATTGCCGGATTGCAGAAAAGAAGGGGGAAAAAACAGCATTTCTGACAAGGTTGGGTTAATGCCTACAACACACACGTTGTTACTTACGACCAAAATCTCTTCTTTATCGGGCTCTCGTATTCTCATTTCACAAAATAATTTCGCTGTTTTTCTCCTTATTTTTTTCTACAAGAAAAACGCGTAGGTACCTAGGTATAGCTCGAGAAACGTCGTGTTGTCTCGCTTCTTCTTCTCAGCTCGGTTCACTAGATATACGTATAGCTCGCAGAGCTATGTCACTGCTTTATTATTACGTTTAGATTTTCTGTAATACTCGTAAATCATACATAAAATAATATACATCTTTTGTAGTATAATATCTGCATCCAAACTGCTCTTAGGCTCTCTATGGCTTAACTGAACCGCACACCTAGAATGCGCTCCATTCGCATAAATTTTATTACCTTTCGGGATGGTTATGCCTAGCGTTCGTACAGACCGTAATTAATGCTTCGACCGGCAATAAATTCCCCACACGCTGGCCAGTTTCTCTCTCCCTTACACACTGCCTATTCAGTATTCACGCTTTTCTTCATTTTTTTCACTTCCAATCTTCATATAACTTCTTCTCAGCTCTGCTCTCAGCAGCGAAACTCATTCAAGCCAGCTTGACTCTTGAGCGGCTTTATTGCTGGTAACACTCCCTTATGCTGGCTCCTCTTCCTCCTCACCAAGACTTAAATGAAGATTTCTTTATGCCATTTGCGCACTCATGCCGCTGCAGGATCGCATCGTACATGCCAAATTCTCGCCTCATCGGTCTCGACAGTGATGTCTGGGTACGTACCTGTGTGCGCATATAGGTACTACCTTGGCAGGCGGCCATCCGTCGTCGACGCAACCTCCAAACACCCGAGTAGGTATATATATAGTTACTACCAATTTCTTTCTTTAGATTTAGAGCCATCACATCGTTGTAGTCATATCCCGAGAAGTATTTGCCCATTTCGTGGAGTTCGATTGTATTACATCACGGAAATTTCCATTACACCTTTTCGTCGAGTTCGGGTCCAATTTAGGGAGGGAGGAGAGAACAGAGAAGGGTGTCTCGGAAAGCAATGGAATAAGTACGAAGAATCGGGCTGTTCCACACCTTCTCCATCTAGGACGCCCTCGCCCCCAAATTTAATCAGACTTGGGCAAGTTCAACGCATACTTTTGATTTAAACGATAAGATCTACATACAAAACGAGGGATACTTGTGAAAAAGTGCATTTCAATCACTTTTACCCTCTTTGAGAACCCAACGGGCCCCCTTAGACTCACTCCAACAACTCCCTTCCCTAATCACCTCTAAAAACCAAGATTTGGAAGTTTCGCGCTGTTATGGCTCCCAAAAAAATTTTGTTTTCACCACTTTATATTCCATACCTACTGAATTCCATAAGAAAAAAGGGATGAAAAGGGAAAACCTCTGGCGAGGTGGCGGTTTAAACATTTGGAAAGCTTGCTTTTTGGTGAAAATGCACCGTTCTAGGGAGGAAGAACCTTAAAATTCGAAAACATGATAAATTTTTAAAAAATTGATTCGGGTTTGACATCTCACTGGGAGCGCTACTGTCGTTGCTTGAAAACAATGGAAAACAAGTTGAAAACGGGGTAGAAAAAAA
>FIZT01002703.1:0-11734 GCA_900065295.1 Paracoccus marginatus
GGTCACAGTGAGCACATACCGGGCTGGGTGCCCTACCAATCCGGTTTAGGTAGGAGTTGAAACACCCATGCCCGCTGAGCACTTGTGTGAGGTGGAAGTCGACGTCACCATGTCTTCTATGGTACCACGCCCCCAGGTCCCGGATTAGCGATCTGGTCCAGGCGGCGGTTCCTTCTTCATTCTTCCGCCACCTTTCCGACCAGACTTGCAGGAGTACCTCTTCAGCCTCTTTCTTGGCGTTCTTGTACTCCTGCTTTGGCGCGCCCGAGCTCTTCTTCCAATATAGGGCGCGCCTCATCCGGACCACCTGGTCGATGGGGGGGAGGCTGCGATGGCCAGGGTGGCTGCCGTGCTGACCATGCAATAAGCGCTAATCTCACGGATGCAAGCCTTTCGCTGGACCCTGGTCAGGATCTTTGCGCAGCCTGCGCGACTTGCTGATCCACTCCAGACGGGAGCACCATACAGGAGGACCGACTGCACCACTGTGTTCAGCAGTTTTCGGCGTTTCTGTCTCAGCCCTCCAATGTTGGGCATCAGCCGAGCCAGCTGGTTCATGACTCGGCTGGCCTTCTCCCCAGCGGCTCTGACATGTGGGAGGTATGTCAGGCGCCTATCGATTTCGATCCCCAGGTATCTGATGGAACTACTTGGGGTCAACTGCACTCCTCGCAGCTCGATAGTGGGTGGTGCTTTCCGCTCGCTCGTGCATATGACCATATTGGTTTTATGGACAGCAATTTTTTTTTGAAAAAATGGACAATTCGATTATGATTCGTCAAAATGAATGTAAAATTCAAAATCTTCTGCTAGAAATTGCCCCAATAAATTTTTTTGGATAATTTTTTTGTTTTCAAAAAAATCACTACTGTTGATGAAAGCTGAAATTGACTAGACTAGACTGGGTTTTTTATTCAACTACCTACTTCCGTTAAGTATTCTTTTCTTCCCATGGGTTGTCGCGTAAAATATTTCGGTTCGATATTCATATTATGTAGGTTATATTTATTTCAATAACTTGAAATGCTTTTTAATAGGTAATTTATTCCTCTCGCCGAAAGTATTTTTCAAATTTCATTATTCCAAGTTGAGGCTTAACTGCAAGTAAATGAAATAATGATGATAGTGCGGCCGACCCCGCAAAATGTTGTTTAGCTGTAATCGGAAACGACCGGATTGATTCCGTTCTTGATTACTTTCAGTTGATTTTCCCCATTTCTTTCATCTTCATCTAATCCATTTTCTTTGTCGTACCAACCGAATGCCCTACACGCGAACTACTCGATTGCTATTGTCTTTGAAGCATTTTAATACCAACAAATTCCAAACAATTAGATACATGGTCGTTTTCGGTTGCGCGATGCGAAACATTTCGTGCATTTTTATCTCGAAAAGGCTAATAAAAATTTGTCGAAAAAATTGGCATATCGTAGGTAGGTGTCCTTTCATGAATTTCGTTGATAATAAAACCATTATTTCCCGCAGCAATCAGTTCACTTTGTTCACAATTTATCGTTATTGTACGAAATTTTTTCTATTCTGTTTGATTGAAGTGTTTCAATTTCAATTTTGTCGTGTGTATTTCATCATATGCGCGTTCACTATTCGCTGTTATTATGCCACCGCTTGACAATTTCTCATTCGCGCAGCGCGTACTTATACGTGTAGGTAGGTATAAACCTCGGTGTGTCAGATGAACCCTCATTTTAAGTACTGTTGGTTTGGTGTAAGCTGGAGTACTTCGGCGATCGAAATGGTGAAGTATTCGCAATGATATGTAGGTTTGAATTAAAATTAATTTCTCTGCGAGGAAGATAATTATAAAACGTTTCAAGTAAACATCCTTTACGTAGATTTAATGGCTATAGGTACATCATTGATTCTTCGTTCTTCAATACTTTTTCGTTCTCATCTTTTAAAAATAAAACCCGAATAAAACATTGTGGCCAAGTAAACTTGGTAAAAGTTAGTTACAAAGCTCATCGAGCTTGACTGATGAGTAATAATTTAATGAAATTGATTGAACGCAGTGATTACGTTTAACTGAAAAGTTTTACCAAACAAGTTTTTCGCGCGCTTCAGCAGAATTATTTACTTATGCTTCATTTACTGAGCAAATGCGTTCCACTTTTTTTTTTGTTTGATGTTGGATTAATTCGCCATTTCGTGATGAAACTGATAGCTATGATATTTCTCATAAATTATCCTATTTCAGTTGTTCAGTTCTCTTTTCAATCAACGATTTATTTTAATGACCTTTTTTTTTCGCAAAAAAAAAAAAATATATATCGTTTGAAAATTCTGAATTGACTATACCATCTGCCAAGTGACGATTAACTCGCAAGAATTAAATAATGGAACGAACCCTTTAAAACAGATATTAATCTATCTGTGTCTCTCTAATTACATTTTAACGCTACTATATTTTATAGTAATTGAATGGCGCTACGCTTAAAGTCGCGAAATTTTCAGTTTTTTTGTTTAACCGTATACTTTATCGTTTCAGCGTATTTAAAACAACGAAGCTAGTAATGAACGA
This sequence comes from Paracoccus marginatus, assembly GCA_900065295.1. Taxonomy (NCBI): domain Eukaryota; kingdom Metazoa; phylum Arthropoda; class Insecta; order Hemiptera; family Pseudococcidae; genus Paracoccus; species Paracoccus marginatus. The sequence continues at coordinate 2,540 of FIZT01002703.1, forward strand.
AAGCGCAAAATGATTCGTTTTTTGCACAAATTAATTTTATATTTCCTTCTCTTTTAAATTTTTTACTATAAAAACTTTTTGTCATTTAAAATTAATGCATTTTAAGTTGGTGACGTGATAAAAAGCAAGACGAGTAAGAGTAATGTTGTTTGAGGCGATCAGCTGTCAATTTTTCTTTTCAATATTGTATAAACTTTTTTTTGGAGAAGCGAAAAGAAAAAATTGTACAAAAGTTTAGAGAGCAGTTACCATATCGATATTCTTCCGGTTTATCGGACGATAAATAATTTTTATTTTTTTAAAAACTCTTTCGCGGAGAAAATAGGATTACAAAAATAGTCTATAAAATGGATTTTAGTCGTATGATCGTGTTGAAGCAATCTCGACGAGATAACCTTTCAAGTACACTTTCGACTGGGCACGACTGTGAGAAAGCATTTCGGTCAAAAGGAAATACTACGTATCCTACTGTTAAGGCACCATAACTTCACCTACTACTGTGTGTAAGGAAATAAAGCCGAAGTACTGGCTGCATTTAAATTCTGCTGGGCTCTCGGTAAAAAGTTGAAAATTAGTAATAGTGGAAGAAAATTAGCTCTTCAACCATACATACGTACGTGCTTCAAATGAGCAATTCAATGCTTCAGGGTTCAGTGGGTAGGAAAATGACGACGTATAATGTGATAGCCTACAAGTTGTAGAAGAGTTTTTTCTCACAAGTTGAGCAATATTGATTGAAATAATATCCAAATATTAAAACGAAAACAGCAGTCTTAAACTGAACTAGTGAAAGAGCTATTTACATACCAGCGGCGTTTAATTTTACCCTTTAACGTAAATCTCGGTAGGTACTTATTGTCAGAAAACTAATGAGAGAACGTTTTATTTAAAAGCAGTCACAACGGTAATACCTCGTACGATATTTTATTAAACTAAGGATAAGAAGGAATATCAAAAAAGTTTATTCAACGATCTACACGCGTAGTACGATTAATTTTACATTTAACGAAAACTTGCCAACTTTTAATCACAATTAACTACACGCATTGTTCCTGCTACTTTCCTAAATTAATTGAAATTTTTGAACAAGTTAATTACTTTGTTAGAGATAAAATTATTCAAGTCAGAATAAAGTTTTCCTTTCAAAGAAAATCGGTTAATTAAAATTCAACTACCTATTTTGGAAATCTAGAATCGCTTTAATCGCAATGACGTACGTAGCGTGATACTATATTCACAATAGTTTTGATACAACGAAAATAATATTCATACTTTTCTCCAAAAAATTAGAATTTAATAAAAAAAAATTATAAAAAACAAAATATCGATTAACTATTTTCACTTCAAAAAACATAATATGAATGCTGTCGAATATCAAGTACCTACATATGTATATGAGGTGACCGGCGTGCGATTTCATTTCCTTTCTCAATGAATTCATCTTCTGAGTGCAACGTTTAATTTCAGACCAATTGATTCCCGACGAAATTTCTAAATATGTTCAGTGATTGCATCTATTTCCATCAAATCTATTTCATTTTCGGTTTTAATTTCTGATATTTGATTAGATGAATTGGTAGCTGTTCTAGAATTTCCTATCACTATATTATCTGTTATTAAAATATCAGGCACCGTTTGCGCATCTGAGGTAGAATCTGAAATTCAAAATTACACAAAAAATCACAATTAGATCCTCATTGAAAAAGATACAACATAGTAACTAGCACTTTCGTTGAATGAAAACTATGTAAGTCAGCTTGGCGTTCATAGTAATACCTTTTGACATAAAGTTGGGTGATGATGGATCATTACGAGGTATCATGGGCATCTGTTTCAACACGGGAGTTGTACTAAATTTAACTTCATGATTAGTTCCATTAGTCGTAGGTGTACTATTGATCGTCTGTGAACAAAAAGTTGTATGTAAAATTATATCGAACAATTCTAGCTGGCCATTAATCAAAAGTTGCAGTCGCACGGTTTTTGATCCAAGTTTAAAATTCATAGACCAATAATTCGTGTCAAATTCTATTAATCGTGCCAAGTTTGAACGTCTATCTTAAAACGCTTTGGAAACTCTTCGATTATTCTGCTTGGTTTTTTTTTGTAATCTTCATTACTATGGTAGCAATAAAATGCTTACTTTTTTGGTATTATTCAAATTGGATTTCAATTTATAATTGGGCTGGGATAAACAATAACGATCTGGTGGCAATCTAATTCCTGATTGTGGTTTCACTGGAGGTAGTGATGTAGAATTCTTACTTCTGGCCAGTTCCAATAAAATCTAAAAAAAATTATCAGTAAAAAAGTTGTGTTTGAAAAAATATCTTGGAATAAAATTAGGTATCTTATTTGACGTACATCTCTAGGAGGACCCGAAGACGACATTTGTTCTGCATGCATTTGAATCGCTAATTTAACATCATCAACGTCGATAGTTTTCTTTTTTGCGTGATTTGCAAACACTCTAGCGTCGTCAAGAATGATAGTAGTGTGCCCTGGACAGAAAAAACATTTTACGTTAGTGTTACTCTGAAACACCAAATTGTGCAGTGAATTAAAACTGATACTCACAATAAATGAATTCTAGTAATTGGTTGATAACTCTTGGATCAAAATCGTTTATACCTAATTCTTTCAAAATTGCCATTATAACTTGAGCATCCTTTGGAATATATTTCACATTTTGCGAAGACATTTCGAAAGTCTTTAACGAATTAAACTTTATGAAGCTGCTTATTGAATAATTACTCAAATAACATTTACTTTTTACAAATCACACATAAATATTATCACGAAACTGAACGAAACATTTTTTCGCCGAAGAAAACCGTACAACAATATTTTGTGCGGTGAATAAAATAACTTCAGAGTAGAGTTTCGTAGAGGTATGATAATACGAATTGGAAGACGGCGCATCACTCATTGCGCAGAAAGTGGGATATTACGTCAGCGTAAAATTACGCCCAGTAATGTCAGTAATACGCCTATTACAAGATTACCATTAAATAATTGAAATATTATTGTTGAAAAAGTGAAAACCCAAGTTTTCAATTTTTTTTTTAAATTTAAATTTAGGAAAATCAGAAATTTTACTTCCCTCAATCTCAAAAATTTGATAGGTCCTACTTATTCATAATTTTTTTTTTTTCACACATGAATATCGAAAATCTTCTTACTCTGTACCTATCACTTATTCACTTTTCAATTTCAGACATAATTTTAAATTTTCGCACTACGTACGTCAGTAAAAAAGGAGAAGTTGTTTCAAATCCTCGTTCAATCGCCATCAATTATGTGAAAAGTTGGTTTGTTGTGGATTTATTTGCCGCTCTACCATTCGATTTACTGTATGCTACTGATTTATATGATTTATATAGTGGAGATGTAAGTATTTTTGTGTATATGTTTAATTTGTGCCTATACGGCTCAAAGCATTCATCACAATTGAAATATCTGCATTAATGTCTTTCTTTAGGACCCTGGCAGTGGGCAGATTCACTTATTGAAATTAACTAGGCTGTTGAGATTAGCAAGATTACTTCAAAAAATGGATAGATATTCTCAGTACAGTGCTATGATTTTAACTTTACTTATGTTATCTTTTACTATTGTTGCTCATTGGTTGGCTTGCATCTGGTATGTTATTGCTGAAAAGGAACGGTCAAAGTTTCCTAAAGACTGGAACTTGGGTATACTTATGCCTCTTTCACATTGCGTTTAACATTATCAACTTGAGACTAAATTTCTTGGTAAATTCTTATAGGTTGGTTGCACACCTTAGCTGATAGACTCAAAATTGACGTTGACGCAATATCTTATGGAGAAGCTTATATTACCGCTTTGTATTTTACGTGTTCAAGTTTAACGAGCGTAGGCTTCGGAAACGTATCTGCCAACACGAGTTCGGAGAAAATATTTAGTATTTGTACCATGTTAATCGGAGGTAAGTAGGTATCTGTGAAATTATTATGCGTCTACATTAAAAATTTTGAAAACGAAATGAATCACAAATACCTAAAATATTAATTTCGTTACGACAGCGCTCATGCATGCCGTCGTTTTCGGTAATGTTACTGCCATTATACAAAGAATGTATTCAAGACGATCATTATATCAGTCCAAATGGAGGGATTTGAAGGACTTCTTAACATTACATCAAATTCCGGATGAACTAAAACAACGAATGCAGGATTATTTTCAAACCATGTGGTCTTTGAATCATGGAATTGATATACATGAGGTGAGGGAGGTATGTTAAGGTATCTGCATACTAGAATTTTAAAATTTTTCCATTCTATAATAAAGGGTAAGTGAATATTTTAATGCATAATTGAAAGAGAGGATACGAGCACTAGCAAATGAATATTTTTCAGTTGAGAAAGTGTACCTGGTAGTTATTTGGAGGAAATTAATTTATTATTAATTAAATGACACAATTTTTCTTTCTTTTTTTTTCTTTTTTTTAATGTAGACTTTGAAAGAATTTCCTGAAGAGTTGAGAGGAGACGTTTCCATGCATTTGCATCGAGAGATACTGCAGTTACCAATTTTTGAAAGGGCAGCTCAAGGGTGTTTGAAATTACTATCGCTGCACATCCGTACGAATTTTTGCGCTCCGGGAGAGTATCTGATTCATAAGGGAGATGCATTATCATCAATATATTACCTGTGCAATGGATCTATGGAAGTAGTCCATGATGATATGGTTGTGGCTATATTAGGTAAACTTTTCATTAGACTTAGCCGTATGCCTATATTTTTGAGTATTCGGTAACGTTTTTGAAAATTGAAATGTCTAGGGAAAGGCGATTTAGTAGGTTGTGATATTAGTACATGGTTACAACCAAACCCGAATGGACAAGGAAGCGGCGGTAATTCAGGCCCTAACGACGTCATTGTGAAGTCAAGCTGTGATGTAAAAGCCTTAACATATTGCGATCTTAAGTGCATTAACATGCAAGGCCTCATTGATGTTCTACGACTTTACCCGGAATACCAGCAAGAATTTGCTCACGATATTCAACATGATCTCACTTATAATTTAAGAGAAGGCTACGAGGCTGAAGTTGGTATATTTCGAAATACGTTCATCGGTAAATTCTTAAAAGCTTTAAATTCGTCTTATTTTTACAGGACCTCGATATGAACGAAGTTCCAGTTTTGACTTTACCTTCGATCAGCGAAGATGATGAAAACGCTCAAGAAGATGGCCAAACGTCACCAACATCGCCACCACCACGATCTCCTATGCATGGAAACGGCAGTCCTCGTCAGACAAGATTCAGTACCAGGTATCTGTGCGCTTTTTAAATTTACCCCAAATTTATATTCATTATAAACAATATGTAGATTTAGGCACAGTTTTCGAAACGATCAAGAACAAAAAGTGAACGTTACCCGATTGGATACTGAAGTTACCTCCTTGCATAAACATGTGGCAACATTGAGCCAAGAAGTAATTTTTTGACATACGATTGTATAAAAACGTTGGGTGTAATTTTAGATTAATAATACTTACATATTTTTTATTTTGTTTAGGTAAGGAATGCTATTCAAGTATTGCAAGAATTAGCTTCAACCAACTCTTCAATGTTGGCGAGTCGAGGAGCCAACCATTTACCTGCCTCTAATCCAAATCTGCCAGATGCGAACCAACAACGCTCCCTAAAACTGCAGAGAAGCTCGTCTCATCCGCCAGAAATATTTTCGTGGAACTCTTTAGAGAAAACTTCCTGTCATATGGTCAATAATAGTAGTCAGACTGAGGACATAATGATCTTATTTCATAACTTCGTTTTAGAAAACTCGGAAAAGGTCTTACAATGGTTGTCAATCGATTCCAAAAAAATGTTACCATCAAATTCGGATGGAAAAGAATTTTCATCAGACAGTAAACACAAAAGTACGTGGCACTGTCGGAAAAATAATTTTCCCGAGTGGATGAACGAAACATTTCCACCTCCTGTATTTTGGCGGTCTCAAAATCATAGATACAGTGTGGGTGACATAGCTGAAAGCTCGGTAAAAACCCGAAGCCAGATTATTTCGTTGCCTTCCACAAAATCTTTAAAATTTCACCCATTAATTTAGTCAAAATGTGATTCTTTTAAATCAAATGTGTACAAAATTAGTACCTACTTAGAGTTGTAAAGAAATAGACTATCTATTTTTTAAATGTTACCTTCATTTTTATACTTCCTATAGTTTTAAGGTGTTTCGGAAAAGTATGAATGCATTCCTTTATATTTTGTCATCCCTGCTCTACTTTCATGCATAACTTCATATTAGTGCGTGAGAAAATATTTTTCCAGGTAGCTCTTTATTATTAAATTGTTTCACTCGTTGAATTATCTCATTTGATCAAAAGTTAATTTCATTAATCTCAATACTTTTTTTTTGTCGGTAATAAGTAGCCGTACAAATATTTTTGGATAACTAAACTGAAATCACTCAGTACCAAGGAAAAAGACAATTACAAAATTCGTCAAATATTGTAACAGGTTTTCAATCATATAAAAATGTAAACACTGTACTTGATTAATGTGTGATTTGATGTTTTTCGTTGAATTGAATGTCTTCTTTTTGTATGTATTAGATTATAATTTACGTACACATCTCTTCCATGTTGATGAAACATGTTATTGTAGGCCTAATTATTATTTTGGTTAACAGTATCACCGCCGATTTTTTTCATGTTTTTCAGAACCTTAGATGTGTACGACTTTTTTACTTTGATTTTCATTTTATTAGTAATAATAATCATAGTTCAATGTTACCTCTCCATTTTTGTAATGCATGTGAATTGTGAATAGATTACCTTGTTTTTCTTACGACGTATTTAGGTTAAACGCAAAATACTTCAAATGCGGCTAGATACATAGTTGAATGAACAAAAGAAAAAAAATGAAAAATCGTTTACCCACTGACTACGAATTTTAATGCAACTTCAAGGCTCCATAAAGCGACTTCAAATTTGATCCAATATATTTCTTTTAGTTCTCTTCAAATTGTCATAAATCGTAAACTTAATGGCTGTGTTTTGTAAATAATTTAGACGTTAGAAAAAATTTAAATAAAATTCTGCGTAAACGTAATTAATTTGTATTATAAATACATTATAATACATACGTATATACGTTCTATAAACATAAATGAGAAAAAAAATATTATTGTAGTAAAAAAAAATCATTCATGATAATCGACCTCACCTTTCCATCACTTCTATTTTTCTCAACAATCGAATTTCGCTGGTTCAATTTTATTCATTTCCTTGAGAGAAAGTATTATACTACACAGTCGAAAAATTTGATGAATGCATTACTTTTATAATTTTATTAAAATCTTACCTTCATATTTATTTGTTTGAAAAACTAAACATATCTATTTCTGTTTATGAACGACTTTCTTTTATATAACGTAATGTCATTCTGTTTATTTTTTTGAGTACTTGAACGTTCTGTAAATTTTTAATAAATATTTGATCATTTACTGTATCACTTTTTATGAATTGCAATTACTTCGAAAGTATGTTACCAGTAGAAGAATGTTAAATATAGGATAGAATTTCCTTTACGATTCATCTGTGAGTGAATGCGAGTGTTTGGAATATCGTAGTAGTAAGTAGTACAGCACTTTTCTCGTAAAATACGTCGTATGCATGTCTATATAGTTGACGAACTTGATGAAACGCACTAAAAATGAAAGTTTGAAGTCCTCATTCTATCTGATCTCATCCAATGCTTTTCTTCTATGCAGATCTCACATTTTATCCCCAGGCTTGAGATTTGCAATAATGAATTACGAGTGTACCTTCTGCTCCGTAACATTCATATAAATTTTTGATTACTTGGTCTGGTGCAGGAGCAAACGCCTGATTCACGTACAGAAACTAAAAATAACGATTCGTAATAAGAAAATAAATAACTCAATCATTCGAAGGAGTAGTTTCTTACCAAGCTCTCCGTTGGACTCAATTTTAAATAATTTCTCAAAAAAGTAGTTATGGCTCCGATGGTTTTGCTGGAAGAAACTTTCCATTTTTTCGTTTTCATGATCGGCGCGTTGCCAGTCGCTTTAAATAATAGTTCCACTAAAAATTGAACAACTCGATAAAATGAAATTTAAAATCGAGAAGTTATACTTTCTTCTAGAAAATTTAGTTTACCTTTTTCGGAAGAACTGGAAAATCTATTTTCGTCTTTATCAATGGGCGAATTAGGCTCTTGGAAATTGTCTTCACTGTTTTCGGTAACATCCATTTTCACTCAGCAAAGTAAGCAACTGTAACATAAAATATCGTCCGCTAAAAAAATTGAAAACATTACCTGACGTTTTGGGATTTGGTTAAGATTGTCGTTGAAATGAAAATGATCCCGTTTTTAACAAATTTATAATCTTTACTGTTCATACATAAATTTCAAATCTAAAAACTTCGGTGCAATGTTACACGCATCGTTATTTGAGTCGTATGAATTATCCAAACTACAATCTAAGAACTTTGATCTAAAATAAGTTTTATAATGAGCCTACAGGATTTTCGAAGCAAGGCGATTAAGTATCTACATTCATTCCTGATACTTGAAAATTGTGTCTTTTTATACTTACAACCTATGATCGTAGATCAATTAATGCACTACAGCCTACACAGCGTTATTTGAAATCCTTTTGCTTCCTTTTTCATCACATTCGACGATTTCAGTATCTGCTAAGAAAAGTTGTAATCAAGTAAGATTGAAGTGTATCACATTCATTATCCAAGCAAAAAACCCTCAAGTAAAGTGGTAAAAGTAGCCAGCACTGTAGGCGCAACTTTATTTTATATATTATTCACCAAACTAAAACCAACTTTAAAATAAAATTTGAAATTATTGCTAATAAAATGAAAAGTACTTGCTCAAAAAATAATGTTCATTCATGCAGGTGCAGTGGTTTATTGATAACGATTATTTATCAGTAAATTTTTTTGTGTTTCAGTTTTGAATTCGATAATCCATAAATTTTGGTAATTACTAATTACCATTATTACCTTGTTTGAAAACTGAACTAAAATCATCAAAATTCTAACAAGCAGGGACACAGGTGTCCCGGCAATAGGGTTTCCGTAATTAGTTGTAAAGGGGGCTAAGGAGGGTTAAGTTTGGTATTGTAAAGAAAAGGAAAAACCCCTCAGGTTTTTCTAATTCTAGTAAG
>FIZT01002707.1:0-13208 GCA_900065295.1 Paracoccus marginatus
CACCAAATTTTGTCAAAATCCAAGGTATGTTTTTTATTTCACTCCACCCTAATGTATACTAAGGTGTCCTGATTTTGACCTTTTTCTTTTGAAAAGTTGGAGAGGAAAGTGAAAAAAGTTGCCAGATAATCTCAATATAACGGGGTAAAAATTTCAGGTCCCTGACATGATGAAATAGGCTAATTTCAAAATGTTTTAGGGGCTCTCCAAGAGCTAAAAAAGGTATTTAAGGCTGTGTAAGTGGATATGGAGAGAAAATATTTAGGGCGAATAAAACAGTTTTGATTCATGAGAACAAATTTTGCCCCTCAATCCGAAAATTTCTTGAAATTGCCGAATTTTGGCTTTTTAAAATCAATTTTTAGAATCCCTGAAAGTTGAAAAAAAAACGATGAAATCTTTTTCACCCTTTACTTCTGATGAGGCCACAATAAGACCAATTGCTTAGAAAAATGCCAGAAAAATCAAAAAACTTGATTTTTTTGGAAATTTGAAGCTCTAGTGCAAAGGGTGATGGGAGGAAATTGAGTTAGAGACCTGAAATTTTTACTCCATTACTTTGACGTCATTTGGCAATTTTTTTTCACTCTCTTTTTAACTTTCCAAAAAAAAAGTCAAAATCAAAACACCCTGATGCATACAAGGTTTCCATTAATACAATAAATTACTTCTCAAGTGGGTGAAATGATAGTCTCCTAATTTGGAATTTCAGTATCACTTGTTATTTTTTTTTACAACACTGAATCATAACACCACAAGTTCATTTCCAAGACAGATAAAAGAACAGAGGTTTCCCACCGAGACGGGACACCTTATATAAGTAGGTATAAAAGTAGTTGATGCTTGTCGGCGAGTAATTGAGTATTATTGATCTGATCGAACATTGAAATATTTTCATTACGCCAATTAATTTTACTAGGTACCTATTCATCTTCAACTTCTGAACACGAACCTACGTCGAGGTATGTAATTTAGGTATACATTTAGGTATCATCTTATCTATAAGTGTAACTGATGAAGCAACAATAACAGACCTAGAAATTTGCTATCATTAAAATAAGATGGTTTTCCGGCGACATTTTCATATTCCATTCTCGATTAGGTAGTTCAGCTGATAATTTTCGATGAATGCGCTCAAATTCAATTACATATAAACTCGTCAACCTCAGTACCTGTTTTTTTCCGGCGAATTAACCATTTCTTGAGATACATTGATGAACCTTCTTTTTTGCATTGATTTAGCACTGGCGCGTTTGATGTTTTCAGACTGCCATCTACTCTTCAGTATTCCTATCAAAAAAAAAATAGTTAAACAAACAGATTCGCACACAAGTAAATTAGCAGCATATTTATAGGTGATTGAAATAAATTATAAAGAAAGCGTGCACGTCAAACCAACACGAAAAATCGCGTGTTTTTTGGCCCGATTGTCGTAGAAATAGGCTTAATCCAAAGTGTTTAATTCAAACTATGGGTAAGAAGTGAGTAACTGTATAGGGGAATACACTACATACACTTACTATTAGTAGGCGAGTAAGCATGTTCATCTAAAATAATTGCTTTCACTATGTACGGTAAAGAATCAAAGAAAGACGTGCCAAGTTTTCTTTATAGTTGCTCTTTGAAAAAGTTATATCGTATTCCTTATAAGTATAAAGGATTACGAACGAATTACACGTTACAATCATAAGGCACGTACCTGTTTTATTCTGCTTTTCCGATTTACTATCGACATTTTCTTTAGCGTTAGCCGCAGTGTCCGATCTGGCGGACGGTTGAGGACGAGCAGTCGAAGGAGCATCTTCTTCGTTGGACACGATCAACGATACCATGGTAACGACATCCGAGTTTTGGGTACTTTTCAGCGGTTTGGCGAATGTAAACGTCTCGACGTTTTCGATAATCGACGAACTATCTAACGATTTATGAAACGAACGACTGCGACAAGACTTTAACTTTCGTTTGATAGTGAGCTGCTTCATTTTCTCGGTTTGCTGCTGATTCATAGGCAATACGGATTGTTTGAATAGAGGCGACGGCGATGGCAATGGCGGCGATATGGACGACGGCGACGTAGTCCTGCACATATTAATGGTGGCTGTTGTCGACTCGTCGGCGCTTTCAGCTAAACTTAACGAATTTCCGCGTTTCATGGTGCTTCTAAGTTCGGCTTTAGGTGTTGCACATTTACTGACGGAAGTTTGCCTTTCGAGACGCGGCGAAGAAAAGGAAAAGTTTGTCGTGTAACGTTTGGAGTAACTGTTACGAAAGTTCATGCGTCTCGTTTCAGCACTGTTGACGTTGCTGTTCGGTGGTTTGCTCGAATCGGCGGCAAATGTGACTTTTTTCTCGCATTTAGCGTCCACTGAAACCGATTCATCTGGTGATGAGGTGAAAAGATTGTGACTAGAATCGGTGTCGAGTTTACCGACGACGGTAGCGAATGAAGATGAACCGAAACTTCTGAGCAGGTCGAGTTTAGGATTCCGATGACTGGGTAGCATGTCTATGGGATCGATGAAGTTACGAGATAGGAATATGTCTATGGATTTCTTCTTCGACTCTTCTTGTTGAAGTTTATTCTTGTATTCTATGCACGGTTCGAGCCGGTCGATGATTTCGCACGAGTTCCACGCGTTCGTAGCTGCTGTCGAGTCTTCGTAACTGTTATCTTCGGAGCAAGTTCTCGACGCCCAGGCTATTTTTCTAGGTTTGGCAGCAAGTTTGGTACGTTCTTCGATATTGATCTGATTATCGACGCTGTTCAGACTTTGTAAACTGTTCGATCGTTTGTGAAGCAGCTGATCGGATAGGTTGTCCGACGAGTCGAGGCTGTTGCGATGCTTGATCGACATTCTTCGAGATTCGTAACGCGAACTTTTTGGTCTGAACATGGTTCCTGAGTTTCGTTTCAGTTTGCAGGAGCTACGAATTGAGAGGAAAAAACAGTTGTATTACACATAAATGTTAATCGAAGTATTCACCTTGCGATAGTATTTAATCTTACCTCGATGACGAAAAAAAAAGAAAAAATAAGTATACAACGCCGCAAGGGAAAACACTTCCAACAGCGAAGCTCACCGGTAACGTAACTGACCCATATGAATAAGTTTTTTGTCAAAGGTAATTTATTCGAATTGAATTTCGTGTCGATTACGAGTCAATAAAACCGAAACGAATCGGGGGGTTCGGGAAAGACGAGGCAAGACACCCGCATAGAAATGGTTTCAAGTTCGGCAATACATCAAGCACCGATGGAAAATTGCTCGAATGACACAAGGCGTACGCACGATTATATTTCCTATTCGCTGAATATTGATACAGCACATGAAAAATATTACGACAACGTGCCGTGCTCGCAATCCCGCCAATCGGTGTATCCGGGCTATTGGCGGGCGCACCAAAGCGTAGTGTACCTAGTACAAACCATCACAAATTCAAATTCTGAATGTTTGATATTTTTTCCACCATACTACAATACACACGTACCCGAGTAGGTATGGTATGGTGTGCAGTGCGATGCATGTACGTAGCTGCACCTCCACGTCTATTATTCACCCACTACCCTGTATTGTACCTAAATTCAAAATTTTTCAACGCACGGTTTACGTTTATTGAAATTTTGACGATATGCTTTCCTTTTGAAATAAATCGTTTTAACCTTGCCGCGTCGAGGTGACGATCAAATTGGAAAATATGATAAGAATTTTCGTGTCGTCGAATCGAATAGCATCGGCAGACACGACACATCGCTATTATATAAATTTTGTTTCAAAAAAATGAGTACTATCGAGACTGCAAAAATAACAAAACACGTTTATGTAAATCATTCTCAACTCGAGAAGAGAAAAAAAGTTGCATTCTCAAAACTTGAAAAAAAACTTACTCGAATCCTGTCGACCCGCTGAACCGAATATTCGTCATCGTCCTGATGTAAATCTTCACGTAAGCCGAAACGAATTCTACAAAAAAGTCACCAAAACTGCACGATTTACTGGTATCAAACACATGACAAAACTTATTACACGAATCGATTAACATCGATGGATTCTAGAAAAGAGAGAGAGAGAGAGAAAAACAAGTTCAACGTTATAATCCGATTATTTAGGAAAACCGAAGGCGATAAATACGCGCACGATTTTCGTATATATTCACAGGTGCCTACATATTTGTTTCGTGTTCTTTTTTTATTCGGTCATATTTCGGGTAGAAACTTCCGACGCCTGGAAAGGTGTCTCTATGGTAACATAATTTTTGTTTGTTTTCTCCAGAATTGTTGCGGATTATGAAAACGGGTTCAATATGCTTCTAGGAAATTGAAGTCATTTTCAAGGAAAAGATGAATTTTCTACGAAGAAAGACGATAAAGCTCGGAAAGGTGTCAAAATTCAAGTTGATTCCTTGTAGGTAGTCGTTAGGTTAGGCTGCCCTGATTTTGACCTTTTTTTTCCAGGAAAGTTGGAGAAAGGAGTGAAAAGTTGCCAGGTTAGATTTTTCCAAGTTATTGGTTTCATTGAGCCGTCAGCAGGATAACAAAAGATTTTCACCGATTTTCTTTCAATTTTCAGGAGTTATAAAAATTTATTCAAAAAACCAAAAAGAAAATGAAAAAAAAAATCAATTTTTTCTTACAATTTTTTTTTTTGTTGAAAATTTGAAGCTTTGATGTAGGGGAGGAGGTAGAATTGAGTCAGGGACTTGAAATTTTTACTCCGTTATTTTGACGTCGTTTGGCAACTTTCTTTCACTCCCCCCTCTCCAACTATCCAAAAAAATCACGCAAGAATACTTCTTGTTTGCTCTTGACGACCACTTGGGCAATTTTTTCCGAGTTAAAACGCGCCCATTTCTGATCTTTCTAACCGGTTTTTTACCGATGCGATGGGAGGGGAGGAGAGTTGAGAAAAACGCAAAAATGAAATTTGGAGTCCTTCTCGAACAGGCATCATCGAAAAATCGTCCGAAAACATTGGGTAAAAAAAAATATATTTCGACCGCCTAGCCAAGAAAATACCTAAAAAGAGTTGAATTTCTTCTCGTCATAGCCGACGTTATAAGATTAAAGGGGGGGTTGAAATCGGTTTTCAGGGCCGAACTACTGCCTTTAGCCGACTATGACCTTTCGAAACAGCCAAAAAATAATTACAAATAAATCACCTCATCAAACGGAGCTCAACACGACGACAATTTGATCACAGCCTTCTTCATCGTACAGATGAAATTTCCTTCAAAAATGTCACCTTCTTTCGACGAATATGCAACCTCGATTTCGATTACATTATTTCAACGTACGTAAACTCACGAACGGCCGCAACGGAACGATGTAACGACGAGTTCATTCACGCACGGGGATCATCACGCCACGTAGATGCATATTTCATCGCTGCCAAAACTTGCAAACGACAAAATGTCTTTGAATGATATCAAACGGCGAGATCGTCTCGTTCAAACGTAAATTAGTACAAAAGAAAAATTCGCCATGCGATTTACGTTGCTCACGCGACCGTATTGATTAACCGTTACATATTCGCGAAATTACATAGCAGCGAAAACGAGAGAGAAAGGAAAGAAATTACACGAATAATATGATAAATCACCCGATGGTAAAAAAAAAGTATTTATATCAATACTTACACAACATTAAAACATAAAAAAAAGAAAAGAAGAAAAGAATCATTCGTTCGTACATGTACAATTTTCTATACAAATTGTGATGTTATTTAAGCTAAACATTTTAAACAAGGACGTAATAATGTACTATTGTACTACATATTTGATTAAAAATTATTTTTAAAAAAATCAATTATTAAAACGATCATTCAACGTAGGTACCAATCAACTTACGTAAAATATATTCGTTATAATCTAAGAAGTAGGTATAAAAATTTTTAGTTCTAATACACAATTAATACGTGTAAATACGTACATAAAAAAAATAAATAACCCTACGACATAATATACTTACATAAAACACATGCAACACACAACCACATTTATAAACTCGCAAATTGCGAAGACAAGGCGGTGCTGGCAAGTAGCTAAATTATCCACCCGTCTATATAATATTGTAACAATCGAGAAAGTTATCAAATTCATTTCGTTTTCAACAACGGTATTGTTAAATGCACTCTAAAGTCGGTACTAGATGTGAAATTGACGCGAAGCCATCAATTATCGCATTAAAATAACGCACTTACGTTCCTCTTTGGTGTGATTTTACAGCGTCCAGGCTGTCGAAATAATCTGTTATTTATACCACAGGTCACACTTGGCGCTTATGTATAAACGAAAACAGGAAAGAAATACCTAACAAAAAAAAGAGAGAGAAACAACGTAAGTATACGAAAAGTTGGAATAGATTCGTATTCGCCGCTGTTCATAACAATTAACCGCCAGTCGTCGACAGATTTGTTCGTATGAACGGCTTCGGTCCATTTTGGAAAAATATTTTTAAACAACATAGATACGAAAAAAATGAGCTAAAAGTCGCTCAGATTGAGGCTTTTACACGATACAACCCAAAATTATTTACGGCGTAAAAAAAGAAAAAGGAAAAAGTAATATAAAAATCAGACTTGGGCTAAAGAAAATAAAAACTGATTCAAAATGTTCACTTTCATCGTCAGGTACGGATACCTAATACGGACGAGGCGACGCTACGATAAATTACTTACATTGCAAATTTAAGTATTATTATAAATCAAATACGTTAAAAACGAAAAACGAAAATAAAGTAATACGTATATCACAGCGATAATATGAAAAAAATTGACTTACAATAAACACGTTACAATGATAAAAAATAAACGAGAAAAAATTTCAACAATCAAGCAGTATCTGTTTACATTCTGGTGCATATAATAATCACAAAACTATTTCATCAATCAAGGCACACGCTTTCACAACACTTACACAGACAGACAAGGGTTTTCATTTACGAGAAGAGCCGTTTTTCATATTTTTTCGCTTTTTCCCAAACGGTAACTGTTGCCAAAACCAGATCGAATTCCTAAACAAGATTCGCCAGATTCGTAGATGGAATATCCTTTAAAAAAAAATTCACTTTATCATCATCTTATTGGTAAACTTTGCACATTCCCAAGCTGCCTAGCACCAATCGGCCGTGTACGAGAAATCCTTGAAGTACAACTGCTCGTCGTCCGTCAATATTCTCGGATCTTTTGGCGGCGTAAGTTGAGGCTTCTCAGAGGTAAATTCTTCATCGAAATTACGTACGTCTTCGACCGAACTCTGAAATATTTACGATCGCACACGTAAATGAGAACGATCGCAATTTATCGATTCTATTATGTATTTTTAGTTTCGTCGTACTCACCACAGTCGGTACAAAAGGTGGCCGAATTCTACGCATCAGAAGATCCTCCCAGACGATATTCCTAAAGAATGCTTGTTTCTTTACATCTTCGGCGTCTTTTTCACTCGATCCCAGTCGACGTTCAGGATTCTTGCGCAACAGCTAAAGCGAAAAAACACATCCAATTCGTAACTGACGTTCAAATTGATTAAACTACACTACCCGCTGGTCGTACTTACCCTTCTCATTATGGCGATGGCTTCCAACGATAAATATCTGGGATAACGCACTTCTTCGTTGACAATCGAGTCGAATACTTCTTCTTCGTCATCACCAGGGAACGGCGACTATAGACACAAATCACAATTAAAAAGATTAGAGCCAAGTTATCAACAAAACAAGCTCATCTCACGACACCGCTTACCTCGCCGACCAACATTTCGAATATCAACACACCCAAACCCCACCAATCGACCGCTCTTGTATACGATGTCTCGGTGAGTACTTCCGGAGCCAAAAATTCAGGAGTACCGCAGAACGTGCCAGTTCGGTCGCCGAAACCCATGCCTTCTTTACACAGGCCGAAATCTGCTATTTTTACATACCCTTCAGTATCTAGCAATAAATTGTCCAGCTTCAAGTCTCTGTAAAACGATTGAAAACCTAATAAAACTACTGCCAGCGCAATCACCGACAAATATATACCAAATATTGAAGCCAATAACGTGTAAACCAGTCTGAAATCGAGTCACATTAACAGCATACCTGTATATGATATTATTCTCGTGTAAATATTGAAGTCCAGATACGACACACGAAGCATAGAATACGGCTCTTGGTTCGGAAAAAACATCGGCGTGGATATGCATCATTAAATCACCTCCGGCCGCGTACTCCATAACGAAGCAAACATGAGCCTGTAGCAGACAAAATAACACCAGTGTTGAGAAAAATTTTTAACGAGCTGATCATTGAATTCGACACGACTCGACCCTTACATCGGTTTGGAAACAGGCGAATAAATTGACTAAGAACGGATGCCTCATGGCGTTCGCAACTTGAAATATGCGTTTCTCCGACAACAAAGACTCCACTTCGTCTCGAGCAATAATATCGCCCTTTTTCAACGCCTTTATAGCGAAATATTCTCCGGTATGTTTGTATTTGCATAAAATCACCTGTAAAGTAAATCAAAATTCACAAATTAATACCACCATCGAGTAACAGGCACTTGCATCGGCAACATCGACGCGCTACCTTTCCAAAATGTCCCCTTCCGAGAACGCTCAACAAGTGAAAATCGTTCATAGACATGCCAGTCGACTGAGTAATCTTTTTATGACCATCGCGCTGATCCAACGATTCCATTATCGAAGCTGTGTCGAATATGGGAGGCTGTAAAAATGAATAAATCGTTTTAATTACACTCTTTACTTCGGTCTCGACGAGTTTTTGGCATTCGAGGCAATATTTCGAGTTACTTTCGCAATCAAATGGTACACATGCGATGATATGATAGAAAACTCGTACAAATGGAGCACAAAATCTAATAATTTCTAGTTTAATTCGGTTCGATATAGCGAGTATGACTAATTTTCATTTGAAATAATTCATCTTCGCGAGTTCGTAAAACAATTCATGCATTTGTGAGAAAGCGTTAAGTGCGATTTACACGTTCAAACAATTTGATCAAATCAGGTTACCATTCCTGACATTTTCGGATGATGTTATCAAAAATGAACGACGAAGTTCAGGAATAGCAACCCTTTGACAAACTGTTTAACCAAGTTTAACCCGTAGTTTGACAAACAATTTGAACGTGTAAATACACCTTTACAATATTTGTATTTATTCACTGCGAATCCTGATGCGTATAAATACACTGCATAATGCTAATGTACCGTATTTTATCAAAAAGAAGAAATCCGTCGCTGCATTCTCTTATCAATAGCCTTGTTAATTATTCTTATCACTTTATCATTGATCAAGTTCACGCTCAATCACACATTTCGTTTTCACTCGACATTGTCATCTCCAATCTTCCATTCTCATCCTCACATGAAAATATTTCATTAAATTCTTTGGAAACACTCGTCACGTCACATCCTACGTTGCCATCTTGCATTTTTGTAAACCATGGACACTTCGCCTCATTCTACACCAAGTCATCCGTCCAAGTTAATAAGGAAATAAAGCGTTAGAAGCCGTAGTTAAGTATGAGTAAACTGTAAAGGCTAGCATTGCTCAACGTTATTCGGTTCAACTACTCAAACAGGCGAAATGCGATTGAAAGCTGCTGCGTGTGCTCGGGATAAGACGAAGGACAGAGTTAAAAAGTATCATAGAGTACCTCATCCATGGGGAATTCGACTAAGGGGGAAGGTAAGGGTGTTGATAAGGGAGTAGTGGCAGTGCTTTCCGTTATTTCTACAGGCTGTTGCCAATCTCGTTCGGCGTCCTGCAAGAAGTCAAACTCTTGTAACGCTCTTTGAAGCTGAAACAATTAATAAGGCTGTTTTGTGCTGTCAACGAATTAAAAAAAAAAGCCCTCACGCACCGTAAAAGCTACAGAAGAGTACCGTAACCTTTGTCAAAAAAAAAAAATTACTACTAGAAAGGAGGAAGAAATCGTACTAGAACAAAGGATGAAATCGTAATACAAGAAAACTTGTAGGGTACGAAGTACAAATACCAGAGCTAGTGTGAACAAAAAAATATACATCTATACTCCTATTGAGAAAAATTGAAAAAAGGATGCCGATTAACGCGTACGTACACACTTCATTGTACAATATAGACTACATAGCGATTTATTCCATCACCCCAATTACTACTTACTTCTGGATCAATTTGCGTTGGTAACGTGGTTGGCGGCGGTTGAGTTCGTAACGACGGTGTCTTTTTCTTATTCGCTATGCTGGACGGTAGGAACTGATTGTTGAGGTGAACATCCGGCGGCAACGGTGGTAATACGGCAATACCCAAACCCAACGGACGACTGCCGGTCAAACCGGTAGCGTGAGGATCCGGAGTTTCGCCGGGGGTCTCCGCCTTATCTTCTAATTCTTCGGCTACGACGTCTAAAAATCAGAATGTACGCAGATTAGTATTGCAGCTAAAATTTCAAAATCAAAGTCGACAAACGTATTGAAGTCGTAGTTACCCGATGAAGGGCTCTCGGATCGCGAATACGTTCTAGTGTTGTTTTGAGTCGGTTGCGGAACCGACGACCGTTTTAGTAATCTACCCCAGGTGGCTATATTAATGTTCATCTGATTGGCGCGTGGGAAATTCTTGATTTGTTGCTTGAGGATTTTCTTTTGCCGACGAAGTCTGGGCTTCCGAGTTATCATCGGGTTGAGGAACTTTATCTGAGAATTTTTTTCAGCAAGATCGCGTTAATTTTTTTACACACGAAATACTACGCGTAAAAATAGCCGAGCTAGCGAGTACTCACTTCGGCGAAGAGTAATCCTTGGGGTTCTAGTTGTAATGCCATTCCGTGTCGAATATCGTCGATGAATTCTTCTAATTTTAAATATTTTATAGCACATAATGATCTCCAGTCTTTCCAGTATACATTTATTTCCAATTCACGCGACTTATCAAGATCGATGGAAAATCTGCGAAAAAAATTCGTCAACGGGTTAGGTTTCAAGCGCAAAATTGAGTCGATAAAATCATATTAATCGGCGGAAAGTGGGTACCTTTGATCCCAGGCTTGTTGAGAACAAGGTTTCCAACTAGTCTGACCAACAGTCTGATTATCCAATTTCAAAACAGCCATAATTTCATCTGAAAACGAAAAATGAATTCGATGAAAACTGGATTCACATCACCAACAAGGATCGTCGCATCGAATGATCAACTTACTACTTATTTCATCTTTAACGCTGTAAGATTTACACGAACTCCTGCCGGTAACACCTTTGACGAATGATTTGAGATCGTTAGGAGTCGATAGAATTTCTTTTTCTTTTCTCGATCTACCTGGAACCTCTTCTAATAAGTCTTGGCATCCCATTAACCTGAAACACGAAATACGTAGATCGTTTTAGAAATGCCATACGTGGGTAGGTGGTTCGATTCTAGTCGACCATGGTATCAAATTGCGGGGTACTTTCGATTGGTTCATTGGGCAGTGACGATACTAACCGAACTTCCAATTTTCCTGTAACCGTAGCGCATCTGGACACTGAAGAATTGGCGCACAGTCTACCGTTGTTGGACGGTCTGAACGGTTGCAAACTGGTATACGCTACCGGGACCGGACTAGCCGATTGGACTATTTGTAGCTCTTCTTTGAGTTCTACGGCCGTTATGGAATTCGAGGGTAATTCTTGCCTGCGAAGTTCTAGCGATTTTTTAATGAGATCCAACTTGCGGCTAGATTCTGATAAGCTAGCTTGAGCCTGCGACAATTTAATTAAGCATTAAATAAAAGTTACAAACAAAACGTTGAAAATAATTATGGAAAAAGCGCAGTGGAATCTATTCTGGACGACACCGACGTGTTATCTGAACCACCCTTCTTTCGTAATAGAATAAAAAGTACACAATATTTTTCGTAATTAAACACGTGTAATTCTCGTATAAAGAAAAATATTACAAAATATCACAATTAAGGCCACCGTATACAACTCGAGTAAAAAGTTCACTTTTTGGAAAAAAATAACGTGCAATTATCGCACAAGCAATCCGCATTTTTCGACGGTCCAACATGGTGTCCTGGTTTCCTCAGCGAGCTCACAATATCACCGAACTTTTCCATAACTAACTTCCTATTGGAACTCGACACGAAAGGCGTGACCGGTTTACTGATCGATTTGTTGCCGTCTTTGTCGACTTTCGGAACACTCTCCGCTACAGTAGTCGTAGCTCTGCTCGAAGTACGGCTATCGTTATTGGTGGCTGTTTGGCAAAAACTACCGAAACTCCAGCCCATCTCCGAACTACACGTTTCGTTATCCGAATCGGTCGAACTATCGTTCGAGAAAAATCTAGCTTTTTCGCAAGGTTGCACTTTTCTACGACGGTCGTCACCGCCGCTGACACGTAAACTATTGAAAGAAGAAGCGACGACGGAATTGGCTTCGCTGTTGCAATCGCAACACGCCGACGAGCTACAACTTTCGTCCAAAAAGAACGGCATATACGAACTGCACGAAGACGGATACGAAGACGAGTAAGACGAATAGTCGGTCATAGCTGAAGATCTGCTCGTCGCCAAAGTGCTGCCGGTCGATGAAAGGCCGCCGCATTTGTCGCATCGCGAACGTCTGTCGTTCGATTTCGTATCACAGCTCGACGAAGTCTCCGATGTATAATCGCTGGACGTCACCGCTTCGTAGTCGTCGTTATCGCCCGCGTAAAGCGGCTTTCTCCTCTTCAGATACGCCGACAATCGTGAAATATGACCTCGACTCTGTAAACGCGTTAAACAAATTTTCATTAGCCGGAAAATTTACGCTCGTATGTTTCGCGAGTCATTTTTTCTAATCCTAATTTTTCACCTCTACGTTTCACTCGCTCCTACTGCCAATCCGTTGCGGTCTTCGTATTAAAATAAAAACAATCTAGAGTAGTATTGGAGTGCAGCCAGTATAGTATTAAATAAGACGTGACTCGAGCGCGTGAAATTTGTTGAAATTATGCACCGAAACCTTTTCTATTTTTTTCTCTCTTTCTCTCGAACAATTTTTTCGCAATTTTTCTTCGCTTACATCTGTCTAGAGAGATTTGCAATCGGTTTGGTAACTTGGTGAAAATTTAATTAAATTTGGACGAAGAATTTTTTCTTTCAATGGCGAAAGTTAAATGTTAATTTCTCACTAAAATAGAATTTTTGTAGAAAAAAAAAAAAAAAAAAAATAGGATCGAGTAAAAGAAATAA
>FIZT01002745.1:0-16538 GCA_900065295.1 Paracoccus marginatus
GTTTCGCTTATCTTATCAGTGCTAACGACACTAGCGCGCCACAGGTCTGCACGCCCCGAATTCGTTTAGTTCCTTTTTATCTGTGTAGGCTAGGCTCTTTGCCAGTGAAATGAGCACGTTGAATTCTGATTGGATAATGCGTATCATGTGATTTACGTATTTTTCTGTCTCTGTATGTATGTGTTATATTATGTTGTGTATGTGTATCTTGTATCTTTGTTCTGCCATATTGGTGTGAAAATAGTTTTTTTGTTGTCCTATTTATTTATTTTGCGAGGTAGTTCATTAATAAAATCTACTTATATAATAATTATAACATTTTCTAAATATTTATAAAAAGTTGATGCGTGTGCGGTGTACGATCGGCGTGGTGATTTCTATCCATTGGTCTTCGGAACTTGATTCGCATTTCGGTTTTATTCGGTCACAATACACCGATTTGATGTTTTTTCATACGTATGATAGAACGTATGCAATTTTTATGTAGATCTCGAACATCGCATTTTAATTGATGTATAGCGTGTGATGTACGTTTGAATTGAAATAAATTCCCGCCGTCTCAACCTCAAAATTTCTCTTGAGTTATTGGTGGTATTGATTATTACGTTGTAAACTTTCGTACACGTTGATTTCGATTTCACTCTTCTAGCAGGCAGGAATATCGTTGGGTTTTTCACAGAAGTAGTAAAAAGTCGTTCCTATGATCAAAATTGATTTAACTCTGATACCGTGATTCATTCGCACCAAATTCGCACATGTTTGTCGGTTTTGTCGGGAAATCACATTTATGCATTAAAGTGTGTGTGTGTGAGAGCCGATTCAAGCGTATTCTATTCATGTTTTGAATTTGATCACCGTATACGTATAGAAACTTGTAAAATTATTTCAAGAACATTTTCTATTTTCTTTTGTGACTAATATGCAACCGACGCTGCTCTGGGTTTCAGGTGAATTTGAAAAATATACATGAAAATGACTGACTCAATGCAATTTGGTCCGGAATGGTAAATGCTCATCTATATTTCTAATTGAAAAATAAGTTATCTTAGTGCACCACGTATAAATGGTTTTCATTTTGATTGAATGCTTGTGCAGCTTACGAAATGTCTGTTTCCTGCACTAAGCGCAGCGGCTTGTGATACCACATTGGCTATTTCTAAGCTATTTCACTGAAGAAAATTACTTGTGCTTTTTATAAAGGAAAATTCGTACGTGCTGTGATTAAAAGAAAATTTTAATGAAAAAAACGTTTATAAGTTATCTGGCGGCAAACGTTATCAGCGTTGCTTTTAGGTTATCACGATTTAAGACGTCATCAAGCTTTACGCAGTTTGGTTTATTCAAGTGTTACAATTACGGTTGCTTGCACGTGTTGGTAGAATATAAGTTAATTTGCTGCTAGCGTGTAAAGATGACACGTTTGAGGTGTTTTTATTTATAGTGATTCGTGAATAGTAGTAGGTGCGTTCGGGCGGCCAGTTCTAGTTACTCCAATTGCCCCAAAACGGCCAAAACGTGTAGTTTGAAGTTGTAGTAGTGTGTAATTACACACCAATACACTCAATGCCATGTGGTTTTTATCAAAATTAGAGTCAATTGGTGCAATTGGAGTAACTAGAACTGGCCGCCCGAACGCACCTAGTGATTTGGTGTATATTGAGAAGCACGTGGCTGTAATTTTACAATTTTTCTGTTCAGGTTGCGTAACCTATCACAACACGATAACGATAATACAATGGTAATGCCAAAATATCAGTTAGCCGAGCATCGTTACGGGCGCGAAGAAATGTTAGCTTTATTTGATAAAACCGTCGTCGCTCCGGAGCCGTTGCGAACCATTTCCGGGCTGTATGTGGAGAAAATCCAGTTACCTTTGGCGTTAATTCAAATGTCTGAAGAAGAAACGGTTGGTGTTGTAGAAACTGGTTATCGTGCACGTACCAAGAGAGTAATGTATTCTTTTAATGGTTTTACAGCGTATATGGAACAGTAACGCTACTCACGACACGAATCTGCGCGGATTATCTAAAACCATACCTGGTGGTAATATGATAACCACCAGCCCGATGGGAGGTGGTCCAGGGGTAGCTAGAGGCCGTGGCACTTCTGTTGATAGGGGAAGAGGCCGCGGTACTAGAGGACCTTATCACTATAATAATAGAAATTATTCGGAAGATACTACCGATAATTCACATCCTAACACCACCTTCGGTAGACCACGTATTTTCGATAGAAGTCAGGTAAATTACCATTTGATTACTGGATCTATTTTTTACTTTTCGGTGAATTGTTATTCATTTTGTGTAGAGCCATACCAGTGAAAGGAATTGGACAGAGCGTAATGGAAACGTAGAGTATAATGATTGGAATGGTTATTCTAATAATGTCGAAAATGGCTTATCCACGAGTCCTAGAAAGGATTTTGGTTCTACAATGAGAACAACAACAACATCATCTAGAGAAGATACAAATTGGCGTAGAAGGCCTGCCAAAGACGATGACGATACCTGGAGATCTACTAGGCATGGCCGAGGTAAGGATTGGATACATTTTATAGTTTGCGCAGAATGATGAATTTACCAATTTGAGTATTTGCTACTCTTGATGTTCAAGTGATGACGAAATCGAACTGATGCGTAGTACATATAGTTTATAACTTGCATGCAAGATTATTATTTTAACCTCATTTTGTCAAGAATGCTTGAAAATTGTTGAAAAGTTGTGAATAGCTTGATCGTTCAATGTTACACAAGATTTTATTTTTTCATGTTGTTATAAGTATTGATTCATGAAGAAGTTCTTACCACCCTAAAAAGTAATTAATAATATCATGTACTCTGATCGCTTCGTGTTCTCGAACTCCAATTTGTACAGTTGAAAGTTTTTTGACGAAACGGTAATTATGATGATTATCATAGAAATTGGAGTATTTGCTACTCTTGATTAATTGATGATGACAACTTGTTCTGACTTCATTTATTTGATTCGATTTAGTGAGTTCCTCAATAGGACTGTAGGTAATGATGATTTTCATAAAAGTTTTTGAGTATTTGCTACTCTTGATTTATGAATGATGACAAAAAACTCTGAATACCTTATCCACTTGCTGAGATATTTTTTGTGATGATAATTATGAAATTTATGAGTATTTGCTACTCTTAATATGTTCATGATGATAAACAGCTCTGAATTCATTTTTTTCCTATCGATTTTTTCACATGATGACTGAATTTTATTGTATTTGCTACTTATGATTTGGCAATGATTTTAAGTAATTCTCTGATCAAACTCATCACGTGACTTGAATTCGTTTTCATTTCTGTAAATTTCTTTTTCTTCACATGATGACTGAATTTTATTGTATTTGCTACTTATGATGTGGTAATGATTTTAAATAATTTTCTGATCCAAAAACTTATGTAAGGCATAAGAAATTTTGACAAAAAAAAAAAGGTGTTCGAATGTAAGTATAACCTCTTTTGCGATTCTGTCTCAGGTTACACCAATTGGAGAGAAGGCGGGGAAAGAGACAGAGAAAAAGAGAAAGATCAAGAGGGACCAGAACCTGGTAAAGATCGTAGATGGATATCGCGCGTGGTCAGTATGCACGTATCGGGTCATCCCAATAGAAGAAATTCCGAAAATAGAGAAGATAGTTTACCGGAATGGGCGACCGAAAGTCCAAGCGAAGGTGGAGGATCATTTGATTCGTCGGGAGCGTTCCACGGATCAAATTCGGATGACGAAGAACACGTCAGTACTTCATTGTACTCAATTTATCTATGATTTAAGACTTGTTCTGACGCAGGCTGTTCTTTTCATCTTACAGGACCGAAGAGAGAAACCTATTAATGAGCTGGATAAAATGACGAGTAAAAAAGATGATCGTAAAATAAATGAAAATCGTGCATTGAAAGTAGAACAAAAACTTTTAAATGATCAGAAGAAAAATAAAGGTAACGTCTCGATATTTTTGGTGAAAATTTCAACTAGTGTAGAATTGATTTTCCATTTTTGTTTTGAAACAGTGAAAGAAAAATCCCATTCTCCTATTAACGAAAATGCCAAATCTAAAGATCATGATTCACCCAAGTTGAACTCGACGCCGTCTCCCACGTTATCATCTCTGATTCGTGGTGAATCGCCGAATCTGAACAATTCTCAGCATTTATCACAACACTTACAAAAATCCATTCTACAGTCGCAGTCTACAGCACCGACGTCCATCGATAATTATCCTAATTCACATCCGAACGTATCGAAAGAGATACCTAATGCGCTGACCGATCCGCTTAAATCTAGTCAAACGCAGAAACTCCAACATGACATGTCTCACGCTCAAGCGCAAAGCGGTATAGATATAATGAATAGTTCCCGTGGCGGATATGATTCTGGTGATTGATGAAAACATTAACCAATTCCAGGAGTACACGTTGCGCTATTGTTTGTAACTTTTTCTTTTTTCTGCAGATTTTTCCATGAATCATAACGAAAACAATCATATTTTATCTATGAACGTTTCAAACTATCAGAATCTCCCTAATTCCAACGCGAATAATTTAGAAAGTAAGTTACTCATGTCGCAAGCAAATATTGTCAATAGTACTGTAACGATGATGAATTCCAAAGAAAACTTGGAACGTGGCAAATCAGCGTCAATAGTTAATCCACTTAATACCATGCACGGTATGTGTTGGTAATGTTATTAATTTAAACCAAAGTATTTCTTCCCTAATAACTTGGATAATATTTTAGGTTTCAACATTGCATCGCCAAATATTCGAATGAAAGGCAAGGAAGAAGACTTGGACGGAATAGTCGTCGACGTGGTGTCCAAAATTATGGAAGAAGAGGGAAACGTCGAAGCGATAAAAAGACTCGAGAATATTAACAAATGGTACTACAGAGATCCACAAGGTTGTATGCAAGGTATGTATCGTGAACACTTTATTCTTCACTTCTTTGCAAACTTCAGAAAGAAAAAACCTTACTTAATATTCATCATAGGCCCATTTACGAGCACTGAAATGGCCGAATGGTACAGACTGGGGTATTTCCATGATAAATCTTTACTCGTGCGAAGAGCTTGTGAAACGCAGTATTATCCTCTTCATGATCTTGTTACTTTATATAATGGTGCGCCGTTTGATATCATCACGCTGCAAAATATCAACGTAAGAGAAGCTCGATGATGTTGCAAGTTTTAAAGTTTCAATAGAAAAAAAAAATTATAATTTCTGAAATTGCTTTCTTTTTTGATTTCAGAATTACCGCCCACCGCCTCCGGCAGCCTCGTTGAGTTCTACTCCAGCTGCAGTTCCTTCGATGAACATGCCGCCTGACGATTTATTATATTACCAGCAACAACTTCAATTTCGCTCCCTTCTCGCTCGGTAAGACGAGTTCGAATTACCTCTCTTCTTTCATTTTAAAATGAAAAAATTGACAGTTCACGATATTATTCTTTCTTTCTTTCTTCAGACAACAGCAAGATCTAGCCGTCCAAAATGCTGTCCGTCATTTATCCCAGTCCGATCGTTGGAAAACGCTCACTCCTCATGAGCAGCAAAGGGTAAGTACGAAATTGATATCTGATTTTATATCCTAAGATACGGATATTTCACCTTTTGTTGGTTAACAGCTCATCATGCAACACGTCAATAGCGTCGGCGATGTGAATGCCGCTGCGATTCCGCAAGTCACCGTTCCTCAGCCTTCCGTACCTATAATTCCTAATTATGTGCATCCTCCAATGCAGCCAAACGTACCTGGTAGCAATCCAGCTTTAGTATTGTTACTTTCTCAAATGCAACAACAACAACAGCAACAGCAGCAGCAGCAGCAACAACAACAACAGCAGCAGCAGCAACAACAACAAAATCAACAACACCACACTTTACAACAGCAAATACACTTACATCAGCAACTTCAACATCAGCAACAACAAGTGCAATCGCAGGCGTCCAATCAAGTAAATTGATTTATTTGAGAAACAAAACCTATCGTGGTACGAGGCATTTTACTAATATTTTCTATTTGTTTTAGCAGGATGGTAAACAGGATAGAATACCTACGAATCTACTCCATCAGCTGGATCCGTTACAACAGCTCGTAGTTAAAATGAATATGCAAAACTCGAATCAAAGTACGGTAGTTCCACCTCAAGGGGGAAACATGCAACAAGTTCCGTTGCCGAATACAGTTTCGCAATCGATCACCGCGCCCCATACAGTCAGTGAAGATACTCAGTCGAATAATCCCATCCATAATTTACTCAAACAGCTGGGAGTTTCGACGGAAAAGCCAGCCAAGGTGGGGGTGATTTTTGGAGAAGAAAAAAAAAATATTCCTCAAATCTGGCTGTATTTTAACGCGTGCAAATTGATTTCGCAGGTTGATTCAGTATGGGGACCTAGTACATCGACGACGCCATCAGCTGTGCCTTTATTAAACAATAACGCCTTTAATCCGCAACATTGGTTGTCGCAAGTAGGACGTATTGGACCGGCCAGCACTGCGATTAATAATGGTCTGTGGACGACCGAAGGAGTACCGCCAATGAAAACCGAACAACAAATTATTGTGAGCTTGTCTTTTATTTTCAAATTGACTACTTGTTCGCGTTGTTTCGAAATTTTTTATCGTATAAATTATCGATTTGATTATAGGAATCGTTAATGAAAGATGAAAAACATGAAGATACTAGAAAAGAGTTGGAAAATAGTGGGAAACTTTTAGAACTAAAGTAAGTTTTGATTTTTTTTTACTAACGCTCCAAGACCATTTTGAGTAAACTCTATTCTTCTGATGTAGAAAACAAGAAGAAATCAGACTGCAACAAGAAGAACTGCTTAGAAAAACCGTCGAAGAAAAGAAGAAGAAATTGGAAGAAAAGAAACAGAAAGAAGAAGAAAAACGTATGAAACAATTACAAGAAGAAGAAAGACTTAAAAAACTCGAGGATGAAAAACGCAAAAAAGCTGTGGAGGTAAGACCGCGTGAAATCGTTCGACGCTGACAAAAATTCATAGTACTTAATCGGAATACTTATCGCAGGATGCCAAAAGAAAAGAAGAAGAGCGTCGTCGTAAAGAAGATGAAAAACGAAGGAAAGAAGAGGAAAAAGAGAAGAAGAAAGTAGACGACGACAAGAAGAAGTACGCGTTTTACATTTCCCGGCTTTCTAAATCTTCTTCGGGGTAATTTTATGCAATTTTCTTTCCTCAGGCAAGAACAAAAACGTAAAGAAACCGAAGAAGTGCAGCGTAAACAAGCGGAATCGCTGCGTCGTCTGAAAGAACAACAATTACACGCTTCCAGTGGCAATAAGTCGTCGTTGAAATCTGTTCCGTCGTCGACCAACGATCAAGATCAAAATAGACCGCTCGACTCGGTGCCCAAAATAGCCAAACAAAACAGTACCTTATCAAATAAATCCGCTAAATCGCAGCAATCGTCCGACGAAAATCGTAAACAAGGTGCGGAAGCGAATCGTGCGACCGAGCAAGAACGACAGACGGGTAATAAGCAAATTTCCAAATCGAAATCTTCACCTTCGGTTCCTACGCAACAGAATCAAAAAAGCGGTGAATCCGAGAAAAAGGTCTGTATAGGGGTGTGAATGCAATTTGTAAAGTATTCGTGAATGACTCGGCCAAGTACTGAATTCTTCTATTTTACTAGGAAAAGAAAAAGAAAGAAAAGGCCCCAGTGAGCGCCTGGGCCGACCAGAAGAAAGTACCAAACGTCAAATCACTCGCTGAAATTCAAGCCGAAGAGCAGAAACAATTGGCGAAAGTAATATTCGAAGTTCATTTTCTAAACTTAGCAAAAAGCGTGGTACATATTAATTTTGGCTTTTCAAATCATCGCAGCAAATCGAACGCGAGAAAGCCGAACGATTATTACAGCAACAGCAAGCTGCAGCGGCGGCGGCTCTTGCTGCTAAAGAAAATGCCTCTGGCAACATATGGAATTCGCAATCCGTACCTTGGAAAAATTCATCCACATGGGCATCACCAGCACCAGCAGGTTGTTCGATAAAATCTTCTCGACCACTGGCCATCTTTGGCTTCGTCTTAACTTACTCGTTTGCGTATCGTTAATTACAGCCTTGGCGAATAGTCGAAGCGAGCAATCTGTACCATCGAAAGCGTGGAATGAACCATCGCGTGCCGGTTCGACTCTCACAAACAACGCCATCACGACCAAATCGCAACTAAACACTGCCAGTACCTCCAATACTATCCGATCCGCTAGCAATAGTATTAACTCGTCTGCGTCGCAGCAACAGAAAGCAGCGACCGCAAATGTCGCCAAAATTAAGCCGAAAAAAGAAGACTCGAAGAAAGCCGCCCCTGCTGTCTCCGTTGCGACCAAAAATGACGAATTATCTAAATGGGGACTGAAGACGCTTTCCGGTTTAAAACCGGCTGTTGATAGTGAGTTTTTAGCGCTATATTCGGTGTTTTTGTATTCCGGATATTGTTGGAGAAGCTGATGTGTGGATATTTTTAGTTCCGACTTTTATTACGTTCTTACGCGACGTCGAAGATCCAGGCGACGTTATGGAGTACGCGACTGATTACTTGGGCGACGGAAAAGAGGCGAAGAACTTCGTGAAACAGTTTCTTGAAAAGCGCTCGCTGCTGGTGTCTGGGTTGTCGGGTTCGGTCATCATGTCGAGCACTTCGATCACGTCTGTGACCGGTGTCAAGAAATCGAAAAAGAAATCCGAAGACAATGGCTCCTCCGCTAGTAAAACTAACACCAAACAGCCAGCTAGTAAGCAAAATTCTATGGAATTTACCGAAGTAAAGGTTTGTAAATTTTTTTGTAGGGTGGAATTATAAAACGCATTTATACTAACTTCCCGTTGCGGCTATTCTAATTAACAATTGCAACATATCCGTTGATTATGAAAACAACTGCCACATGCCGAAAAAATTTCACCTCGTACTGGGCGGAAATTTTCACTGTCTAGATTCATACGTTCATAACGTTTCACATCATATAATCCGCATCGGTTTGCTTTTGCGGATTTCATACGATAACGATATCTCAAATTTTTAGTTCGACTTGTGTTGACTTGTTTCAGGGAAAGGTGAAAAAAGGAAAGAAAAAGCAGATAACGCGGGTAGATAACACGTTACTTGGATTTAACGTAACAGCGGCAGCGGATCGTATCAATATTGGAGATCGAGACTGCGCAGACGATGTCTATTAAACTACGCGTGTTTACTTAGAAACGACGAGCATATACGTAACGATAATAATTTAAGAAAAAGAGAAACAGATCGGAAAATACTACCGAAAATTTTGAAATTTAAAACTGGCATCGCTAATTTTGTTCTCATGTATTTTCCCCTTCATTTGGTATTTATACAATTCTTACGAAATTTGTATAAGTCGAAGCAGCTAATACCGGCGACGTATTGAGTGTGTTCTTTAGAACGGGAGAGGAACGTGTTACTTCAGTTTGTTGTACACTGGTAATTACGCAATAGCATAGATGTTGATTTTTTTTCATCGGTATGATTTTTAATACACCAGAAAAATGATGATTTTTCAGATTTTAGCATTTATTATTTCTCGTTTGTCGCGTGTTTATTATTAATTATTTTTCCTTTTGCGTAGAAATATATCCTCTTTTTATTTTGTATTGTAATACAAAAAAGTATTGTACAGAATTTTTATATATGTTGTGTAAAATTATCTGTGATAAGAAAGTACGAAAATTAACGTATACTTTGTCGCGTTTGAAAGGATTTTAAATTGGAAAACAAAAGAGAATAGTTTTTTTTCGTTATGTAATAGTTAATGTTTGAAAAATGTTGTTGAAACGTTTCATTGTTATTTTACATGTGTTTTGTTTCGTTTTTCTCCTTTATTACTTTCTCCTTTTTTTAAAAAATGATTTAAATTTTAATGACAACATGATAAAAACAGACGATAGAATATGACACAGAAAATTCACGCCTGATTTAATTTGAATCGTCTTTGAGCCGCGTCACTCGTTAAATTCTTATTCAATGGGATATGTTTTGATACGTTTCGTACAGATGAATGAAATTAAAGGGAAGGAAGTTCGTGTCTTTATCATATCGAGTTTTTGTTCAGCGTGTGTCGGAAAGTTTACGAGATGTTTTGTCAGATTTTAAGAAACGAGATTTTTCTTTTTCTGATTTTTTTTTTTTTTTTTGTGGAAATGGGAAGGATAGACACGAACTTCGTTGGTGAAATGGTTATAATTCCATGGGCTTGTCAAAATTGTATTTTTGTGGCATCCGCTCAAAACGTGCAATAATACGCTTAATTATTGAGAAATCTAAGTTGAACGTTTTGAATTCTGAAGTCACAATTTCAGAATAACTTTAAAGCGATGCCTTTTTTTGTCATATTATGTACGTTCCCTCGCCCGGTGAATTGAATTTTTATCTTGAAAATATTTTCATTGTGTACAAAAGATTTGTATGATTAATTATTTAAACCATATTTTTTTTTGTATTATACGCTCTTTTTGTTTCTTCTTGTTTCCATGTAAAGAAAAAAATCCATCTTGATGTAATTGTAAACAAGAATAAAATCTACGATCCGAGGACGACACGTCAGAATTATTGCAAATTTCGAAATCTGCGTTCTTCTAAATATTTAGCCGAAAACCATCATTATTTTGTTTCTTTGCAATTTTTTAATTTTGGTTCAAAACTCAATAAACCACTTGTATATGAGATTTTCATGCTTCCGGGAAGAGAACAAACTTTGCCCGTTGCACTGTGATTTTTTTGAAAATTGGGCCAAAATTTTTTATGCTCGAAAAATGAAAATAATTATGATTTTCTCTCCTTTTTTTCGTTTTCAAAAAAAAAAAAAAAATGAGATGGAAATGGTGTTCGACTAATTCGACACCCTTTTTCACTGAAATTTACAAACCCATTATGCAGTTTGAGTAACTAGTTCGAGTAAAAATTTACGATCCGAGGATGACACGTCGAATTCGAAATCTGTGTCTCAAAATTAGCGGAAAAGTGAAAACCATCATTACTTACCTGTTACCTTGTATTTTTTCAAATTTTGAATTAGGTATGGCCCAAAAATGTCTTGCAGCTTGTACGTAAGACGTGTAGTGTATGCCTGGGAAAAACTTGAGCGAGTATTCAGACTTAGGCGAAACTGATGCCTTTCTCAGATCTCCCTCCCAGCATAGTAGCCTGCGATACGAGCGCATGGTAAGCAATTTCAATTTCAATGCATTACACTTTCTTCGCTCTAATGGAGCATTGAACTCCAATCCAACACAGAACGGTAAGTAATGATTAAAGTATATCGCTATCTCCACGATCAATCTGGGGTGCTTCTTTGTGTTTTTTTATTTGAAGAAATAGCTGAGTTTTTAATGCCCCTCTCTCACCCTCTTCCAACGCTACCTAAATTAAGCTAAATAAGCTTCTGAAAACAATTTTATGGTTTCTGAAGTGGTAACAATGGCTTTTCTGCAATCATGCTGCAATCCTTTTGCACGCTTTTACTTTCTTCTGTTTTTGCATCTTGTCTTTGTTGAAAATGAAATGAAAAAAAGTTGCAAAAAGCTCAAAGTTCGAACTTTTTCAACTTTTGATTGGTTTGAGCTAGAGCTTTGGAAAAAAAACGAGGTTGTAGCCCATGAAAAGTAGATCATTTTTCATGCCTCAAACACCCATGTGCTCACTCAAAATTTTGAGCAATTTCAATCCAAAGTTTTGACCTCCTCATTTTTTCAGCTTTGAGCTTTTATAACTTTTGATCGGTTAGAGCTAGACCGTTTTTTAAAAAACCAAAATGTAGAGGATGAAAAGTAGATCATTTTTCATGCATCAAACACCCATGTGCTCGCTGAAGTTTTTGAGTTATTTTTAAAAAATCATGAAAAATGAGCCATTTCCCATAAGAGGCAATGCAAAATCCTAGCAGCCGGCCCGAAACCTGATAACAGCGGCGATGTAAACAAACAGCCGTTCATTCAAGTACTGTATAATTTTTACTTAGTTTCACTAAATTATTCGCGTTTCAAGCTCTTATCATTGTAGATCACGTTTTGTAAATGTAGTTCCATTAATGTGTTCGACACTACTGAAACATTCCACCATGTTTCAAGAATATTTTGTAACTTTATTAAAATGTTCGAAAACTGGCGAAGATCCAGAATTGCTGTTTCAAGTTCATGTGTGAATTTCAATTCATTCTAATAATTGACAGACACGATACATACGAACACTGTCAAATGAAGAGTAAAGCTGTTGCGACGACTGCCGGTGCCGGACCGGACTACATACCTCTTCTTCAACTCTACATTACAACGAAATGAAACTTGGCAAGAATAACGTTCGCGTGTAATTCTAACCCTTGAGTAAGTAATTTCGTTTCTAGTATTACGGGTTTTAAAACCGCGGGTTAAAAATTTCCTCTTCGATAATCTAAAGCTTGTATGGTGATCCGATTTCAGGGAGCAATTCTATGCTTACAGCTTTCTTTCTCCAACCTAGCGCTCATCATTTCGGAATGTGAGCAAGAGATCAGGCTCGATTGATATGCTTTATTGAGATTTTTCCATGTACTTCTGCAAGTATTTCTTGTTTGTGGAAGAAATGGTGAAGTTCTGAAACTCGGTAAAGTGAATGTAAAGTTTCTATCTATTTGATTATCTATCGAATGCCTATTGTCTACTTACAACACGGTAGTGGTAACCTTACGAAGAGTAAAGGCGGCACAAGTAGGTAGTAAAAACAGTGCCCAATGGCAATGACATGCAACAATAATTATATATATCTACGCTTGCAAGTAGCAATTTTATCGAAATTTTGTTTTTTGTGAACTATTAAGCACCTATAGGTATACTGAACTGAAGGAAAAGCCATTACGAGATTATACTACATGGTTTCTGCCATAAAGAAAAGTGCACATACCTTCACGTAATGTAGATCCATAAGCCAAGAAGTCTTTTCGTGGTGTTTTTATGCGCGGTCAAAAGAGAATAATTACGACCAATGACCATAGCCACATTTTCATGATGTATACTTGAAAGCTGTGCTCCGGAAATGAATGGCCGGCACGGAGAAAAGTTAGCCATATGCTTTTGGCCAAACCTTGGAAAACTTACTTTCGTACAAAACTCATAAAAATGAAATTTCGTTCTTTTTTCTTCGATCCGAAATTCTCCAACTTTTGTATCGAGATCCAACCTTAATACTAGTTCTGAACTAGGAGAAAACGTAATTGAAATTTTCACACATTCGAAATATCTATCGGCCAGCATTCGTTATATGTAGTTGTACCCTTTTTCCTTGCTGCGCAACGTTATTCCGGATGACAAGAGAAAATACAATTATTGCCAGGATATAAATGTCAACGAAATGCTGAGCTGAGATTTACTCGTAAGCGAACTACGGGTTAGCGCATCAATCGTTCGGCTTGAAATTGTGCTCGCCTATAGTGGGTGTATTTTGTAATAGAGTTGGAAATTTTTTGTTGTACTTGTTTGTTTTACGTTTGTTAGTTTAATAATTTTGATTTTTTTTTTTTCAGATTTTTTTATTCTTTTACAAAAAATGAAGATGCAATCCGTCGGTACTGTTCAATTCCATCAAATCGAGGAGCGACCAATACACGCGGTACGATTCGTGAGATAAGCTCGAAAGTTAAGTTGAGGAAGATCATAATCGATTGACGTCGGATGAAGCAACAATGTGACCTATTTGACAGGATGAAACCTGCCACGTCAGCCGTCCTTGATGTACGATACGACGGTACGATACCGTTACCCGGACCGCGGGGTTAAATGCAACGTTGGCAACGACAACGACGCAAGTAAAACGCCGGCAATGGCACTACTGGGACACCGCTGACGACACCGACACCGACAAACCAAAAGAGCAAGAGATTTACGAGCCAGGGTAAAGAACCGGAATATGAAAGAAGACCGGGTTGCGGAGTCGGCTTCAGCGGAATGCTAAATTAGTACTACGACTTGATCGTCTGAGCGAGCTTTGCCAAAAACCCGTACTGGACGAAAACAAAAAGAGGGAAAACAACAAAGAAGCAAAACATACG
Organism: Paracoccus marginatus; assembly: GCA_900065295.1. Classification (NCBI taxonomy): domain Eukaryota; kingdom Metazoa; phylum Arthropoda; class Insecta; order Hemiptera; family Pseudococcidae; genus Paracoccus; species Paracoccus marginatus. Next base: position 14,086 of record FIZT01002745.1, read on the forward strand.
AAAATAATAATTTAAACGTAAGTATTGTTTATTGCATGCATCCGTATGTATGTCGGTATTGTCGGTCTTGTAGCAAGCAGTACAGTTGGTACAATTTTCACGGTGTTCGGTACAATATGGACGCGCTTGCGTTGTACGGCGCGCCGCAGCGAATGCGAATTTTAGTAAAACGTGAATCCCCGACGCCCCTGACCGCGTCGCGTCGTATGCCGCGTACGCAAAAACCCGCCGCGTACAACAGTCCCCTCAGATTAAACTCGATATTGGCCAACGTCAGGTTAGGCCGATGCTCATTTTCTTCGCTCAAGTTCTTAATCACGCAATTGTCGAAATAAATTAACCGATTTCCGGTTCGCTTTTCGCGTCCTGTCGTTCTGCTATTGTATTGACGCGAACCGTGACCGTCGTATGAATTTTTCAAATAAATTACAAATCATTTTCGTGGCCGTATTTTGGTAAGTTTATTTTGCCATTATTTTTCTTTTTTACGTTTTCCTTCTTTTAAGGATTTTTTTTTTACATTTTTCATACGTGTCACGACGATTGTGTTTTAAAGGGGAAATTTTCTATCGCGTGCTCTTCAAAAGTTGTACATTACCTTTTGTTCTTTTTCACCATGCATGCGGTACATATGTATACTGATTCCGTTGCGTCGAACGAGTATTAAAACAAGACTCTCGTAATAAGGAAAAAAAATCAAAACTTGTAACTATGTGCATATTTTCAATGCCAAAAGTCGTTAACATTGTTTCAGTGCTGTTTTTCAATGAACTTAGGATTTTTTTCTTTCCTTTATAGCGCGATTAGCAAACAAGTGAATGGCACCGTTGAATTACTCGACGCGTTTTAATAGCTTCGTTTGATGCTGTGAAATTGATAAAAGCAGAATGATATTCTGCCGTGTTTTATCGACGACGACACAAGTCTAAAGTAAAATTTCATCCATAACAGTTCAATGGGTGACATGATAGTAGCAATTAATGCTACTTTATGTTTCTTTTTGTGACCTTCACCTTGTGTTTTATTTGCACGATATGTTCAGCCCTTGAATTACAAACACGAGTTATTTTTACCTTCGTGTTTTGTGAAACCTTTTTCCAAAAAGTTGCCAGATTGAATTTAATGGAATACGCCTAAGAAGCAGTGAAATAACCTACGTTTATCCAGATTTATGTACCGAAGAGGTCGCCAAAGTCGTGCCGCTGCTCTTACGTAAGAAATCATTGAACCGAAATTGAGCCCCAAAATGGTCGAAAATGGGTCGTTTTTTTTGGTCAATATCAGTTTCCGATGAAAAGAATCGTCGAAAACACACATCGCAACCAAAAAATATGTACCTACATTAATGCTCGTACGTTCCGATACCGATGTAGATAGATACCTTAACCTATAATTAAACGATAATTTATCGCGTCCAAATAGTATCGCAAATTCAGCGAACTGTTCACGGTACATATAATTTTGAAAGGCCCCCGATAAGCCCGATCTTTACGTCGTTAATGTATCGTAACATGTGCACCGTTCGAGGCATAAATCATATACAACATATATAAACGCTGTCCCAAGATAATTGTAACGACATGACAAATGGACGGTTTTTTTCAGTCTTGCACCGTTTCACTGCGCCGAGTATGTAAAATTGATGTGAAAAATATCCCATCAGGTTTTGAAGATATGGTAAATGCTCGAGTACAATAGCGGAGAGATTTTCAACCGTTTTTTTTATTGTTTTGTGTTTTGAAAATAAACGAATGCGTTTTGAGACAGAGAGTGGTAATGCCATCTTAGCCTTTAGAGAAGAGTTTTTTATCGTGGAAATACGTGGAAGATGGAAAGGGTGGAAATTTTAAGGTACCTAATATTGGAAACCACTGAGGTGAGTAGGTACTAGGTAGATACAAATTTTCGAAAAGAATTACATTTTTTGAAAATGCATTATGTGAATTATACGTATCTACTCCACGGGACTAGTTTCGAGTAGGTACTTTTTCATATTTTTTTCCAACGATGTGTTTTATGGTTAATTTTTTCAAAACACAAATGAAATTCGTTTGAATTTCATGTTTTCAAAAATTTGCCAAAATTTGAAAAATCAATTTGCGAATCTAGTCCAGTAAATCTAACTTAAATACTCCATCCATTTTGTTTTCACTCCATATCCACCAAAACAACCTTAAATATTTTTTTAGGGCTTGAAAAGCACCTAAAACTGTTTGAAATTGGCCAATTTTACCCCATTGGCCTATTCGCCTCATTCCAAGACTGTTTGCGACCCCTTAAGTGGTTAAAAAAAATATTTGAGGCTGTTTTGGTGGATATGGAGTGAAAACAAAATGGATGGAATAGTTTTGATTTGTGAGAAATTTTTTTTCGCCGTAATTGGCTTTCTTGGATCAATTTTTAGAACCCCTGAAAATTGAAAAAAATCTATGAAAATTTTTTTCTACCCTTGT
>FIZT01002753.1:0-14644 GCA_900065295.1 Paracoccus marginatus
ATCGAAATTTTTTCCTCGTCAGGGTAGAAAAATGTTTCGATTATCGAATTTCTCCCATATAAAAGAGAAACAACATGTTTTCCTGACCAATTTTGAGTCGTAGAATTCGAATTTGGCACTCAAATCGACTTACTCGTTAGTTTTTCAATTTTGAAAAAGTTGACATTTCTGATGAATTTTCACGTGGGGATAATTTGACCCGAAGAAACCGAATCTGGCAATGAAATTTCCATTCGACTAATATTCACCCTTGATGTACCCCGCCAACCCTTGAAATTCTGAGGGTATCAAAATTCAGTTTTGAGAATTTTGGGCAAAGCGGTCGTGAGGAAGGTGTATAAAGGAGCAATTGACTCTCTGAACATGATTTCGAGATTAGTTTTTGTGGTCAGTGATGTTTACGACAAAAAATCTGTGCCTATTTTTCGTCATCGCGAGTGTGAGGAAGAATTTCAAAACCCCCCCTCCCTTTTTACTGCATCGGTGCTTCAACCAAAAAATAAACCGTTTCGATTCGTCTTTGTTTCTTCTCGAAGTTTCTCTGCGGATAGGTATGTTTCACTTTGTCAGATTCGATTCGACCACCTTCTGCTACCTTCTGTATGGTATGAGGTAGAAGCCACCAAAATCGTAAAAAATGAACAAATTGGGGTAACTGGATTAAAACTTCGTCGAGCTTGACTATAAAACCTCGATTTTCATCTTCGTTCGTCTTTTTCTTTGGCTTTAATTGGATCATTTGCGGAATACGACGTGTCGAGTGCTTTGTACCTGAATATAAGTAAGTACCTAGCACCTTCTTTCAATTTCAGCTCATTTGGCTCATCAAATCCAAGTACATTCCCGAGATAAAATCAACTTTTCGTGAAATGTAAAATTGTAAGCGTTTTTAAAGATCAAATAATCTCTTCAAAATCTACGTAGATAGGTAGCTAAGTAGGTATGTAAACTGAAAAATATACCTCTTTCTTGCCCAAGCAAACGCAATTTGTAATATTAAAAAATACCTCGATTCGTTCTCGAGCCTCGTCAGCACCACCCCCTTCCTCTTACGAATTTATTTAAAAGTTAACAACGAAAAACGAACGTTTTTTCTTCAGCCGGTGATACTTACGGTGTTTAATATTTGAAATTAAATTGTACTTGGTAAAACAAGAGGAAGAAGAAAGGGCTCGGTTATACCTAACGTAGCTGCTATATACGTAGACGTACCATACTACCTACGAGTACATATACCGCGCCGCATATATCTACGTTTTCATTCTGTTTAGCTCGACGCGATGGTTTACCTCCGAAAAGAACACAAACCAGACGCTACAAAGAGAAGGTAATATTGGTAAAAGCTTACTTTTTCATTTCCTTTCTAGTGAAATGCACATACTTACTCTATATTCGTGAACAATATCGTTTTAATGACAGATAGAGATATACTTTGGAGCGAATAGCTCATATTTTTTCTATCCCTTTATCTTCCATGGTGTGTGCGGAGGTTTAGGAAAAATTTTACTCACAACCGAGCAGGACTTTTGTCGGTAGTTTCATCCGCGTTTTCATTCTGAATAAGTGGTGGCTCAATTTACCTAATCACTTTTGATGTGTGTTTAAATCCGCGAGTAGGTTTATGTGCACCTAGTTTTTTGCTTGGCACATCTCGGTGTACGAATGTAACGCTGGAACGTTTTGATTGCAGCTGTAGGTAGGTATGGAAGATGCGGTCGCTTTAGATGGGAAATTATTCGGTCGATGCAACAGTTCGCGCGCCGTAACGCAACGAATATGTAATTAACGAGATGACTAATTGCTTACCTATCGTTTCTATGCGAGAGTTGAGTGGACGTTTAATGGAAACGCTTTTTCTGTACCGTTCGATGTACATCGATAAGAGCACAAACTGAAATTACCTTGACATTTGAATGAATGAGCGTGCAACAAGTGCGAGCGCTTAATTAGTTTTTCTTTTTTTTTTTTTTACACCGAGACATCGCATTGATAAAATAATTATACCACGAGGTGCGATTATGTTGACATATTTTTAATGATTAATACAAGCTCCTAGACCTTTCTCCTAATTAAAATACGCTCATAAACGATCACACGAGCGATAAGTATAGATGGTCGGTTGAAATAGGAAGATTGTCGTATATGTGTTTTGTTTTGGCGACCATGCAAGTCTCAGACTATAGGCTCCATTATGAAAATTTACGCGATTTCTTTTCTCGTTCTAATCTGATGTGTGGTACGTATAGTTACAGATACGTGTGGTGTGAAACAAACTATGTATCGGACGCCTGCCTTAACACGAGTAACACTTTCAGATGTGCTAGGCTGTTTGACGTCCGGATCGATTAACAATAAATAATGGCCAAAAAAAGAACATATGTTACCGAAGAACAGGACAAAAAAGTAGTAAAAGTTGATACTATTACTATTATTTGTTACCCTGTCCACGATTTATGAGCCTCGTTGCTAATTGTATTAGGTAACGTAGTCGTATAGGTAGCTACGGAGTGTTGAAATAGTTATGGCTGCTTTTGGAGTGTTGAAAAGACCCCTTGAAAAAAAAAAAAAAACTTGAGGAGTAGGAATGGGAATGTGTATCTTACGAATCTCTTGCAACGGGAGGAAGAATGGTAAGTAAGCTTTATGCTGCGCTATAGGCTGATGTGAATATTTTACCTAGTGTCTGAAATTATCTGTTGCAATTGAACTGATCATTATAGGTAGATAGCTATAAATCTTTTGAGTTGAAATAATTGCATGAGTAAATATTTTTAAATTAGATAATTTTTTTAGCGATGCTAGGTACAATGGTACATTGATACATACATAGGTAGGTACATAATTATTATGTTTTAAATTTCTGCAGCCTTATTGTTTTTATTTTGTTGGAAATTGCTCAATTTGTGAAGAGCTGTCAATTTTTGAAGTTTTTTTTTTTCAATTTTTGAAGAAGTTACACTTTTTTTTTGCTCTTTGAGTCCCTTTACCTCAACCAAGACGGGTTTTATGCCTGCGATTCAAATATAGATTCTGTATTTTCGGTGTGCTAAATTTTTTGAAAATTCCCTGATTGGTTTTCCACAGTTTTTTGCCCATAATATCTCATGACTGTTCTTATGGACGGAGAAGAATATTCTCAATTTTAAAATACCTCGTTGGAGTTTTTTGAGTTGCAATTGAAAATTCTGAATTTTTTTCAAAAATTTCAATCCTCCTAAAATTGTCAATTTTTGACAACTTGAAAAATTCAATTTTTTTTTGATTTTCTCAATTTTTTTCTTAAATTGTCAGCTTTAAGAAAAAAAGTTATTTTAAATTTTTGATTTTTTCAGTTTTTTAATCCGGACCCCCTGATCCCTGATAGCGAGCGTAAAAATCACAGAAATTAAGCATACACGCCGAGCATTGAAAAAAGTAAAATTTAGAAAATGCAAAAATTTGTTTTTCAATTTTTGAAAGTGTATTCATTTAGACAATTTTTTCGCAAAAATTGTCGACGTTTGACAATTTTTTCCAAAGAAAATCCCACCATGAAATATTTTTTCAGTTTCTTACTTACTTTTTACTGTTCTTCATTAACGTACCCTTATTGCGACAAAGGCCAGAGGCACAGCCTGGTTAAAAGATGGAAGTTGAGCCAGAATGGTTGCGGTAACGAAGAAAATTAAAAAAATGAGCTACTTCCTCAGTTGAAATCAGTGAAAATTACCGGAGTAAAAATCGGAATTGCAGCACAGGCGAATCAGTGAAAAAATCTGTGAAATTTCGGTGAATTTTCGCTTATTTTTCAGTTATTTTTGTAACATTTACCAAAAAAAAATCAGTGAAAATTCGCCGAAATTTCGCCGATTTTTTCACTGATTTCCATGTGCTGCAATTCTGACTTCCCCCAGTGATTTTCACGTTGTCAATTTTGAAAAAACTTTTATCTATGTAGGTAGGTACTAAAATATTGAAAAAAATTCTCGTCGAATTTCTCAGCTAATACAAAATTTTTTTGAATTGAAAAATTTTCAAAAATTAAAAGAAAAAAACTCCAACAATTTGTGATGAAAATTTTTTTTTAATTAAAAATTTATTTTCCAATTTTTTCAGGAAAGCAAAGGTTTTTGAGTAGTCGATATTATCGTGAATATTTTAAGCGATGAAATAATTGTTCCACTCGTTCAACATAGTCGACAAACGTTTCCACTGATTCGTCATACTTTGAGAATTGAGTTGAATTTCAATTTTTTGAAGATTTGAAACTGACTAAAGCAAAAAAATTTCTGGTTTCGAAAATTTTTTGAATTTATATTAGGTATGATCTTTTTGATTTATTTTTTCATCGTCAATTTTTAGATTTTTTTAGCTCAAAAGAATAGTGTGAACAATTCCTTCTTTACAACTAAACGTTGCACTTGGCAGCATTCCTCAAGGTCTTGAACTCAGTATATTTTAGTCCCAAAAGGAGGTCTAACTGCGGTATTAGGTAGCTAGGATGGGTCGTCTTTTACTTTTTTTTTGTTGGAAATTTAGGGAGGCCTAGCAAAAAAAAGTTGTGAGGGGACGTCAAAAAACTGTAAAAAAATTTTGGGTCCCTGACTTGAATAACCATGGAGCGAATGGGGTTTCAAAATTTTCAAATTCCCATAAAAAGTCCAAAAAAAATTTTTTTAGATGATATGGTCTTAAATAGTCGTGCTATATTCATTTATGAGTAAAAAAAATATTTCAGCCGATTTTTTGCCTTTTTTAGAGGTTTTTGAAAAATTACAATTTTGGTGATTTTCAAAAATGACGTAAAATCGCTGAAAGGTATCGAAAAAGGTCAAAATTTTTTCCCCACTTATGAATGGGTGTACTACGACTAATTATCACCAAAAAAACAAAAAAATATTTCAACAATTTTTTTTTCATTTTTTTGAAAATTTCAAAATTTTGAACCCCACTCGCTCCATGGATATCCAAATCAGAGGCCCAAAATTTTCTTTGCAGTCTTTCGACGTCCCTCCACAACTTTTTTCGCTAGGTCTCCTCAACTTTCCAAAAAAAAAGTGAAAGACGACCCACCCCTGTAAGTACTATCCGTTAACAGTTATATCTACTGCTTCTTCAATCACTTCTTCATCGTAGATTTCTAACAACTTCTCTTCTTGGATCACTTCTTTATCTTATATTTCTAACAACTTCTCTGCTTCTGAAGATGAATGTTTTTTCAACTTTTTAAATTTAGGTGTAAATTTCTTGAAGGTTGTCCATTCAAAAAAAAATCAAATTTTCAGGAATGAAAAAAAGGAAAAATGCTTCAAAAATTTCAGATACTTACATTGAATTGAAGTAAAAATTATATTTAAAACTGATAAATTTTATTTAAAAAATGAATAAAATTGAAAAAATTCCAATTCTGTTGAAATTTTTCAAATTTTATCTCAGTTTGATTGAAAAAAAAAAAAAATGAAAATTTGTCAATTTTAAAAATAATAGGTAATTTTTACTGTAAAATATTTCAAGATTTCTGAAATTTTTTTAGCTTTTTTCTATTTTTTATTTCTGAACATTTATCAATTTTTGAAAAAATTCTTTCTTCAAATTTAGAATTTCAAAAATTTTAATGTCTTACTCTTGGAATTTGCCAATATTTTTGATTATTTTGGTATTCACTATTTACTGCTTGAAAATCTTTCATTTCAATTCTTTTTTTTTTTTTTTGAAATTTTCAGTTTTTTTTTAGTTTTTGAAAATTTCTCATCTCTATCCAAAAGGCTGTACGCAGCGTGGTCAAATTGAAAGAAAAGTAGGTACTTATTGAGAACTATGAGACTTTTCCAATTTTCAAAAAAAATCCACCTTTCTTCACTTGAAAGACAAAAAAAAGTTAAATGAACAACACTTTCGGATAATATAATTTACTTAATCCGAAAAATTACCAAATGCATTAAAAATTAGATCACGAATCGTTCGCCTTTGCGGTTAGCACCACCGTACAACATTTCATCTTCGAAAGAAAACCGCCGCTGGCGCCAAGACCTTGGCCGCGCGCGCCGTGATCACTACACATAAATATCCACGTACCTACCTTTACCTATAACCGAAGAGACGAACATCTGCAAGGTACACGATGACTCAGAAAAAACTTGTACGTATATACGTACGTATGCATAGTAGGTAGCCGTATATATTTTTTCTTTCTCCAAAGCGCGTTGCAGGTTGAAGTTAATGCGTTTTTCTCTACAAGACTGGCATAGTAGAGCCCGAAGAGGACTGCTTCTCTGTAATTAGTTACCTCGTATAGCCCAGGGTAGTATAAAGAGCGGTTAAACATTAGTCGAACAGTGGTCTCCAAAAAATATCGGTTTTTTAGAGCTGCCTGCAGCCGAATTAACCCAACTCCACGCAGCATATATTCTTTTGAATTTAATTATCGCGCCAAGATCGGAAATCCGAATTAACGCGCCCGAAGACGATGAAATTAATTCAGTATTTTTTGATTTTCCACCGATATAGTATTGTTCGAGGGTCATTTTCGAAGATATGGCTGGAGGCTGGCTCGCCGATGCGTTTTCATTTTAATCAAAATCTCAACTCGACGTGCCACATGCCCCTCTCATTCTTATCGATACCACTGTCCGGCTGCAGCGTACACATAAATTATGCGCTAGTAAAAAGGGTCGCGTCTTTTAAATAATTATTAAAGGTTTTCTCCGCAGCGAAAAGTATATAGGCCTATGTGTTCTTGTTTCTATATGTACTATACAGAAAACCATCAGCGGAGAAATCCTGAAGGATTCACGAGGCTCGTGTATCGCATATCTGGGATGGTACATGTTGCGGTCAGTATAAACAAAATGACCGGTTAAAATTAAACCAAGTAAAGGATCGGCTGTATGAGTTGATATTTTCTCTTTGTGTGTACTTTGTTCGCTAACATTTCAGCGTCGACAACGAGAGTAGAGTACATTTCCCTAATGACCCATTCGACTCGAGTAGATACACTTTTCCAGTCCAGATTTCGTGTTCGCCTGCTCCTACCTACTCGTGTCTGTTGGAGCAAATTCTTGGTCGGCTTGTTCATTAAAAATGGGATGAAAAAATTTCATTTTCTGAGAAAAAAACCTTAATTGTATCGGTTCGCTTCGGCGTACGTTTGTTAGAAAGGATAAAATGGAAAGAAGAATCGATTAAATAATAATTTATCCGAGTCCGTTAAACAATGGGCAAAACATATTCAACCTGCTGTCAACGATTTTCTTCTATACGAGTCTATTTAAAATAATTTAATATCCTATTGTTAATTATAATAGCCGCTTCCTTATACTTCTGTATATACACATAGTAGGTATACGTTCGAGATACAGTATAAATATAAATGGCCTTAGGCGATGCATGAGATCGTGATTTTATGCTCTTTTTTTACTATCGTATAAGAGTACCAAACCAACGCATTTTATACGTAATCATTTCGAGTCATATTTATAAAATCTTTGTTCTTATCTAATGAGCTGTTTTATTACGAGTTTCAAAAAATTACCAACTCGAAGTACCTACCAGAACTGAACGTACAGGTACCAAAAACGAACTACCTATTGACCACGTATCAAATACCTAATTTCATAGGCACAGTTTTGTAATCACTGATCGTATATACATTTTCTACCTGAATCAAACCACCTATATACGAGTTATCTTATTTCAATGCAGCTGTTATTATAGGTATATTTCTAGGCGTATAAATACTTCTTCCATATGTGGACGGAAGATGGCCACTAAATGGAAGCTGTTGCCCAGCCTGTTGTTTTTCTATAATAATCTTATAATATACGTAGCGAGATTTAAGTCAGTCCCGTCACGCATATACACCTACCGAAAGATAAATTGAAAAGAAAATTGAGCCGGGTTAATTGCGCGCCTTGTACCTGGTACCTGGATCTAGGTACACAGCTACGTACAACAGTTTCGATTTTAAAAGCTATTAAAATTTAAACTAGTTTCTTACCCGAGACCAGGATTCGTTTGCAATTTAGATTTTTGTGGTTTGATTCTGGACAGGGTTCGGCCTCCCGATACAGATGCGGTTTCAATTGTCTTACTGGTATCTGATCTATAGAGCACGGTTGTTTGAAATTTAATTGAATTATGTCATAGATCCATCCAGATGGTTTCAATGTTGCAAAATAGAAAAATTAACAAACAAGCCAAAATATCAGGTTATACCATTGGTGACATCTCAGACAAGAAACATAGACTTCTGGCGTGTGCCTTTTGATATGTCTCAGGTAAAACGGAGAAGCACTTGCAGAAGACGTTACCTATTCTCTTCATCAACCTATGAAAATCTTCCTTATTGATATGTTGTCCTGCAGAAACCAAAACATCTTGAATAGTCATCATATCTAGAATATTTGAAAAATAAGAGTAAAAACAGTAGAAAATCTTGTTTCATTTTCTTGCGAAAGGAATGCGAAAATTCATTTTTTTTTTCAGAAATACATGTGAACAACCATCAAGTCTACCCCTGAAAAATTATCGAAGAAACGATCTCTAGACCAATTTTGAAAGCTCCTAAATTAATTTCCAACGAAATGAAGGTCGCCAAACACGAATCTAGCATCATTTTTTTTATTAGAAGCTTTTTTTCGAAACTTGAAATTTTCTCAAGAAATGCCTTACTGTGGGGAAAAATGGAAAAATATCAAACAAGCTCAATTTCAGTGCCAAATTTGAATTCTACTGCGCCAAATTAGCCAGGAAAAGGTATTTTTTCTTTTTTTTTGCGAAGGGAATCGGTGAATTCATTTTTTTGAATCCTCGGATGGAAAAAGTTTCGAAAATACAAGACTTTGTCCAATATTGATGAATATGAAAATTGTTTTCGACCAATTCGAGGTCATGCTGAACACAAATGTATGTCATTGGTTTTTGATTTTGAAGCGTTTTTCAAAAAGTTGAAAAATTACCCCGAATAAGGAAAATGTGAAGATCAAAAATTAAATAAATATCGAGTAAGCTCAATTTCAATGCCAAATTCGAGTTCTACGACCCGAAAGCAGTAAGAAACAGAAATTGTTTCCCTGAATTTTTGAGAGAGCGAAAATTTATCTTTTTCAAAAATGCATATACCTAAACAACCAGTCAACCATCGAGTCTACACCTTTCCAATTATCGAGAAACGATCTCCAAACCAATTTTGAAAGCTCCAAAATTAATTTCCAACTAAATGAAGGTTGCCAAACACGAATCTAGCATCGTTTTTTTTATTAGAAGCTTTTTTTCGAAACTTGAAATTTTCTCAAGAAATGCCTAACTGTAGGGGAAAATGGAAAAATATCAACCAAGCTCAATTTCAGCGCCAAATTTAAATTCTACTGCGCCAAATTAGCCAGGAAGAAGTATTTTTTCTTTTTTTTTGTGAAGGGAATCGGAAAATTCATTTTTTTTTTTGAGTCCTCGGATGGAAAAAGTTTCGAAAAGGCAAGACTTTGTCCAATACTGATGAGTATGAAAATTATTTTCGACTAATTCGAGGTCATGCTGAACACAAAAATAGATATGTCATTGGTTTTGAAGCGTTTTTCAAAAAGTTGATAAATTACCCCGAATAAGGAAGATGTGAAGATCAAAAATTGAATAAATATCGAGTAAACTCAATTTCAATGCTAAATGTAAGAAACAGAAATTGTTTCCCTGAATTTTTGAGAGAGCGAAAATTCATCTTTTTCAAAAATGTATAGGTATAAACAACCAGTCAACCATCGAGTCTACACCTGGAAAATTATCGAAAAACGATCTCCAAACCAAATTTGAAAGCTCTAAAATCAATTTTCGACTAAATCAAGGTCGTCAAATACGAATCTGGCGCTGACTTTTAGTTTCGAAGCGTTTTTCAAAAGGTTGAATTTTTTCAAAAATACTTGCAAGTAAAGATAAAGAAGCATCATAGTCTTCGAGTAGGAAATTTTCAACAACTCACCCCTAACCAATTATGAAAAACCTAAATTGTATTTCCGAGGTCGCTGAATACGAATCTGGCTTTGGTTTTCAGTTGCAAGGCATTTTTCTAAAAAACTTGAAAATTACCTCTTCGAACTGCGAGGAAATAGAAAAAATGAAAAATTGGAAAAAACGAATACCCAAGCTCAATTTCAGTGCCAAATTCGAAGCTGGTTTCTCTTGTTTACAGCGGGAGTCGAAAAATTATTTTTTTCAAAAATGCATGCGAACAACCATCAAGTCTACGTAAATATCCCTGGAAAATTATCAAAAAAACAATCCCCAGACCAATTTTGAAAGCGTTTTTGAGAAAATTGAATTTTTCCAAAAATACACGAGTGAAGAACCATCATTTCGTCTTCAGATGGGAAATTTTCAAGAACTCGCCCCTGACCAATTATGGGAAAATCTTAATTGTGTTTTTGACTAATTCCAGGTTGCCAAACACGAATCCGGCGTCGGTTTTTTTGTTAGAATTTTTTTTTTTCAAAAACTGGTAAATTTTTCAGAAACGCTGAATTGCAAAAAAAAAACAAATTGGAAAAATATCGAGTAAGCTCAAAATTTTGATACCAAGTTCGAATTCTACGACATAAAATTGGTCAGAAACAGAGATTGTTTCACTGTAGGTGTTTCCGAGTGAATCCAAAATTTCATTTTTTTTTTCTTTCAAAAACTCAACTGTCTCTTCTTCAAATAACGTTAAGATATCGTTTTTAAATTTTCTTCTGTCGTACGACATGACAGTTGTAAAGTGATGATGTGAAACAAACTTCAGAAAGCAAGAAACCGTGTGGCTTTTGCGAGTAAACCGCAAAAATAAGCAAGTTGGCAAAACCCGAACCATTAATCTTGAAAGTAATCTAATACATCTTCGATAATATGAAATAATTACAAAGCGAATCGAAATCCAATTATCAAGTCCCGCACGAAGAAAGCATCAACCGTCGGTGTGTTATTCGCTTTTGTCTGGATAATTGCAACCCTCGAAATCGTCTGTCTGTTACCTACGGTTCGAATTCTAGGTCATAATTTTTGTCACCTGTTTTGCTACCGTCTTGCAACATCTGACGTGGAACTCCCTTCGCTATCGAACTAGATCTTATCGTCATTGTGTACCTGCGTTAATTGCTACCTACCTACTGCACATGTATGTACCTATCTTGAAAAAACAAAAGTTTTTCAACTCGTTGATGAAGAGGAGGGAGGAGTGGGGTGGCTGAAAATCTCATTTGCCATGTATAGATGTCGTTCGTTTTATTAACATTCGATACGAGTGTTTGTTGAAGCGGCAAAAACTTATATACTCGGAGGTTTGTTTTTATTGTTTTTGTAAACCAGTTAGTGTATAGAGAAGATAGTGTTCTTTTGAAGACATGTTCTTATAATACAATGGCTGCAGCGAACGTTTGTACCTAGATAGATATACGTATACCAACGGGTATGTGTACATTTACCTGACAATGTGCCTGTAAATTTTACAAGCTTTACGTGATTTGTTTTTCAAATTACGAAACGATACTTTTGAAAATTATCGTATGGTTCTCAAAATTTACAACAGCGCCGATTTCATTTCGCGCTTCGGTAATAATGTTGTTACACGCGGAGCTTCGTATGAATACTTAACGAGCCGCTGAAAAGGTGAAATCTGGCGGCTCGATGCGATCTCGCAGATCACATCGTACCTAAAGCAGCGTCGAAATGAGTAGATTATATCAAACGGCTACCATACTACGATGCATGCCTATAAATATGTACGTACCATGTGTTAATGAACTTGAATTCGAAAGAAGCTGGAGACGGGGCGATGATGAGGTCGGCGCGAATACCTGCAGAATGTATTTTCATTTACGTAATGATGGAATGTTTTTTTTTCTTCTATTTCTTTTTTAGTAGTCGCCCAAACCAGTTGGATGAATAAGAATGTAGCTAGTTAGCTAGTTATAAAATGATCTACCGTAGTCATTTCTAGGTGTACCTTCCTTTTTTTTTTTTTTTTACCTATTATAATAAAACGACGGCTGAAAAAAAATCTAATCAAATTAAGTACCGGCCATATACCAGGTTATTACAAAGCTTCGATTGATACGACGACGCGTCCTTATCAAGTTGGTAGCCATCGAGTCCGCGATACCATCGTTATTATCTGTTAATAATAATAGCCATCTCTGTGTACCTGAAAAACGAATAAAAATCACCTTATACGTGATTTTATAAACAAATCGATGATTATAAATTAACCTGCCTCGGGTTGTATGCTTTCCTCTTTTACGAAACAACCTACCTAGTACCCACCATGCATGTACCTACCCACTAGGTACTCATGTAGTCATGTGTAGTTTGAGTTTCATTTTCGATTGAAAAAAGTTGAGGCGTTTAATAGGCGATTGAAATTTTTATGGAAGTCATCAGAAACTGGTACGACAAAAAATTTGAGGAAATTGCAAAATCAGGAGAACATTGAAACAAATAGGAAAACTATAATCTTTCAATGAATTAAGATTAACAGTAGGGCTTAAATGAGAAAAAGGTGAAAGATTGCAAAATTTTTAAGCATGAAACTATTTGAAAAATTGAAAGAAGTGAAAAAATTGAAAAATTTCTGTAAATACTTAGATATTGCAATGCTGAAAATAAAATCGACAGTTGAAAAAAAATTGAAAGATTTAACAAGCCAGAAAATGTGAAGTTTAAAGAATTATAATTTAAAATCGAGCAAAAACCAAGCAATATATTTTTTGGCGAGGCTCGTTTTTCGCCAAAGAATTTGAGCGAAAATCGAGCGAAAAACAAGCGAAAGTGTTTTTCGATGCCTTTAGTTTCTCGCTCAGAACTTGAGTGAAAATCGAGCGAAAAGTGAGTGAAAGTGTTTTTCGATATCTCTAGTTTTTCGTTCGGATTTTGAGTGAAAAGTGAGCGAAATGATGTCGCTCATTTTTCACTCAAAATTTAAGTGAAAATCGAGCAAAAATTGGGCTAAATCATGTCGCTCGTTTTTCGCTCGGAGTTTGAGTGAAAATATAGCGAAAAGTGAGCGAAATGATGTCGCTTGTTTTTTACCCAAAATTTGATTGAAAATCGAGCGAAAACTGAGCAAAAAAAATTTCGACGTCGCTCATTTTTCGCTCAGAATTTAAGCGGAAACCGAGCGAAAGTGGTTCTTGATTCCTCTAGTTTTTCGCTCGGAATTTGAGTAAAAATTGAGCAAAAAGTGAACGAAATGATGTCGCTCATTTTTCGCTCGGAATTTGAGTGAAAATCGATAGAAAAGTGAGCGAAAGTTTTTTTTGATGTCTCTAGTTTTTTGTTCGGATTTTTAGTGAAAATTGAGCGAAAAGTGAGCGAAATGACGTCGCTCATTTTTCACTCAGAATTTGAGTGAAAATCGAGCAAAAATTGGGCTAAATCATGTCGCTCGTTTTTCGCTCGGAGTTTGAGTGAAAATCTAGCGAAAAATGAGCGAAAGGATGTCGCTCGGTTTTTGCTCAAAATTTGATTGAAAATCGAGCGAAAACTGAGCAAAAAAAATTTTGAAGCCTCTAGTTTTTCGCTCAGAATTTGAGTGAAAATTGAGCAAAAAGTGAACGAAATGATGTCGCTCATTTTTCGCTCGGAATTTGAGTGAAAACCGAACGAAAAGTGAGCGAAAGTGTTTTTTGATGTCTCTAGTTTTTTGTTCGGATTTTTAGTGAAAATTGAGCGAAAAGTGAGCGAAATGACGTCGCTCATTTTTCACTCAGAATTTGAGTGAAAATCGAGCGAAAAGTGAACTAAATAATGTCGCTCGTTTCTTACTCAGAATTTGAGCGGATACCGAGCCAAAGTGTTTTTGATGTCGCTCGTTTTTCGCTCGGATTTTGAGTGAAAACCGAGCGAAAAGTGAGCGAAAGTGTTTTTTGATGTCTCTAGTTTTTTGTTCGGATTTTTAGTGAAAATTGAGCGAAAAGTGAGCGAAATGACGTCGCTCATTTTTCACTCAGAATTTGAGTGAAAATCGAGCAAAAAGTGAACTAAATAATGTCGCTCGTTTCTTACTCAGAATTTGAGCGGATACCGAGCCAAAGTGTTTTTGATGTCGCTCGTTTTTCGCTCGGATTTTGAGTGAAAATCGAGCGAAAAGTGAGCGAAATGGTGTTGCTCGTTTTTTGCCCAAAACTTGAGTGAAAATTGAGCAGAAACTGAGCAAAAAAATTTCGATGTCGCTCATTTTTCGCTCACAATTTAAGCGGAAACAGAGCGAAAGTGTTTTTCGATGTCTCTAGTTTTTTGCCCAGAATTGGAGTGAAAATCGAGCGAAACACGAGCGAAAGTGTTTTCGATGTCGCTCGTTTTTCGCTCGGAATTTAAGTGAAAATCGAGCGGGAATTGTCAAAAACATTTTTCGCTCACAATTTGAGCGGAAACCGAGCGAAAGTGCTTTTTTATGTCGCTCGTTTTTCACCCAGAATTTGAGTGAAAATCGAGCGAAACACGAGCGAAAGTGTCTTCGATGTCGCTCCTTTTTCGCTCGGAATTTGAGTGAAAATCGAGCAAAAACTGAGCAAAAGTATTCTCGCTGTCACTCGTTTTTCGCCCAGAATTTGGGTAAAAATCATCGGCGGAGATGGACCATAATTTTTTTTTGGGGGGGGGGGGGGGTAAAGCTCCAACTAAACATTTTTACATCAACTAAATC
>FIZT01002758.1:2830-14285 GCA_900065295.1 Paracoccus marginatus
AATTTGTCAACGCCCCCCCCCCCCCCCAAATGACCAGCGTGCACTCTTCTTTTGGCAACAATAATGCTGTGTATTCAGCATGAAATCCCCATGGATATTTTGAAATTTCATTTATTGTAATCTTTCAATTTATTAATCGACTTTTTTAATTTGTATTACAGATAGCGTCGAACAAGGTTCATGGGAAAGTGGCCTCAGTTATGAATGCAGATCTCTACTTTTTAAAGCTTTACATAACCTAATAGAAAGGTAAAAAAAAGTTGAATTCGAAATACTTACACCCAGCTACGTAAATTTCGTAGATGAATTTCTCAAAAATTAATTGAATCGTTTAAATTTCAGATGTTTACTATCTCATGACTTCGTAAGACTTGGAAAATGGTTCGTTCAACCTTACGACGGTTCGAAGAAATTGATCGAAAACAGGTAAAACGCCTACAAAGATTACCACATCACCTTATCAATCATCGGTAATATTGTAGTTCTGACGATTAATCGTGGTTTTTATTTTCCAATCGCAGCAGCACTCATTTGTCCATATCATTTTCATTTTTCGTTCACGGCGAAAGTACGGTATGTACGAGTATCGACGTACGTCAACATCCTCCGGTACGTACGCTGGTCAAGGAGCATCTAGAACAAATGCAATCGTGCGCCCAATCAACTCAGCCCGTTCAAGGTAATTTTCATTTCGACAATATTGATCGATTCTGCTGTCTACGTGCGAATCTTGATCTAATGACACATGCGGTTTATTTCCACAGTGATCTTGGCACCTTTCGGATTGGTGGGAACGTTGACGGGACAGACGTTCAAAGCGGAAGATGCGCAAACGAAGAGATTAATGGAAGAATGGAAACAATTTTATCCTATCAATACTAACCCGGTTCATGCCGTCGAGCCCGTAGTCGAGGTGGTTTTATGTGAGTACCAATTCGTCAGAAACTGCCTCGATAGATGAAATTATTTGGCAACTAATGCGACTGTTTTTTCCCTCAATTTTCTTAGCCGGCGTCAAAGTGAAATATCCATCGTGTTACGTGCTGGTTACGGATATGGACGACTCGACGGCCAACTTTTACGGTAATCCGGGACCCAGTGTGAAAAATTCCAATCAACCTGTTTCGGGTAAGTTGTGGCGGAGAGGAGCGTCAGTCTTGCTGGCTCTGATTTTTCGTCTCGCACGTACCTCGATGGAAGAAGGCGCGCTTAATTCTACGTATGAAATGTAATACGATGCAGGGGTGCCCGTTACAGTTGTTCCGTTACATCAGCATCATCCGGACTCGATGGCGCATCCTTCTTCGCCTGCCACCGTTTTGCCGGAGCGCGCTTGGCAAGATAGTATAGTCTCGTTACCGGAAACGCCGCCGATATCGCCGTGTCATACTCCGCAACAGCAACAGCAACAACAACAACAACAGCCGCAGCAGCCGATCGCGGGTACGTCTAGCGAAAACCCACCTAATTCCGAATGCGTTCCGTCGACGTCGGCGTCTGCGTCTTCGTCGTCTTCTGGCCTTTGGAATTTCAACGATCCGACTAGAAAATCTACTTGTTATTGTTTCAAGTAAGTTTTCAAATTTTGAAACGGTGATGGAGGTGATGGAAGGAGACGATGATAGTTACGTAATCGTTTTTCTTCTTTTCTTTTTTTTTTTTCTGTAGACATTCGTTCAATTCGAAACAACACCAAAATGCCGGTCCGTTTTCATATCAACAGTCGAACAGTTTCGCGTCTTCGCAATCTCAAAACTCGGCCGGTAGCTGCGGGGTAGGCAATCTTAATGATACTTGTAATTCGTTACCTATGAACACACCGCCCTCGATCACTCACTCACCATTACCAAATCCGAATTCCTCTCAGCCGTCGTCGGTACCGACCATGTCCGATCCGACGATGCCCACCCTTAGTCCGCAGCATCCATCCTCGCAACCGCCACCTACGCCGCATTCCGAAGATAAAATACCGCGTACGCCGTCTGAATTTCAGGGACCCAAGTCGGTCTCGTCTACGTCGAATCAGGTAAGTTGAATGAGCCCTAAGCGACTCCTCTAATACTCTGTCTGCGAATCATTTTAGAATTGCGATTCTACCTTGATCGATCGGCCAGGTTTATTCTGTGGCGTAATTGGACGCTTTTTTTTTGGATCATTTCATCGAAACGCGGATCGATTAATTGTAAGTTTTGTTTTATTTGTGGAATTCGCAGATTTATTCGCCTTATCCTTCGGCGCCGAGTATAGAAAACCAAGGCAGCGTCAAACCGGATATCAGCCGGCCTAGCAGTGTACAGTTAGTGAATACGTTACCGTCGCAATCTACTCCTCGTCCAGAAACGCCTTTGATTTCGCTGAAACGTCCGCAGCTGGCGTCTAAGGAATACGAAAATGCTATGCTGGACGACGAAACGCCGTCCACGTTGTTGTACGATTATTCGCTATTCGATGCTTGGTAAGTACCGTCTTCGTAGAGATGAATTCGATAGAGATACTGCGAGACTAACGGTGACGAACGAATTAGAGTATACGTATCGTCAATCTTTAACTCGCTACAGTAACACGTTTTGAAAAAAAAATCATTGATTAGTGGGCTTTATTTAGAGTTACGATAAAGCTACCAAATCGTGACAGTTTTTTACTAGATTTACCGCTTAGAATAGTGCTTGATCCTTTGATACGAATACGTTTACGACGAACGTGCGATTTTCCGCAGGCTAAATCACCCAGTGAAAAAGTTCAAAGTAGCAGAACCGAGAGCCGAATCATCAGACAGGAATCCGAATAGGAAACCGATGTCGCAGTTCGGTTACGGTATGTCGTCTGCGTACCCAACTCGTACTCTGAATTCCCCTCCGGACCAGATCTTCATCAAGCAAGAGCCGAACGACGCTAACGCTGCGGATACGGCGATTGCGAGTGGTAGTAATATGATGGCGAGCAGTGCAATACGTTTCAACAAAAACGATCCGTTTAGCTTCGACGATGGTGGCCCGTTGAACGTGGATAGTCTGAAAAGACCGGCGTCGTCGCCGTTAAGCAAGGTAGGATTCGGGTCGACGAGCCGAAATACGTCGTTAGAATCGTACTTATTGTGGTTTACTCACGCGTAGGAGGAAGACAAAAAATTATTCGAACAAGTTATCAACGGATCCAAGTGCACGGCAAATAATCTATACACGAACGAAGGACTTACCGCTTCGTACAAAGATCTCGATCAAATTTTCGACAACGAGGATACGTCGAGCGACGAAACAGCCGTAAGTATCAGGTTTTTTTGAAAGTCTGGCGATCGGAGCGGCAGCAATTAACTATCGTCGTTTATAGTTGCAGGTACAAACGCCTCCGGGTTCGAATAAGCCGGCCGGTTCGGACGATTGTTACAGTACCACAGCAACGCTGCGGGTTCGACCTCCCAGAGGCAGCGGTGGTGGCAGCAATGGTATCCTTAGACCGGAAGAACTATCGAAAATGTTCCCAACACCGCCGTCGCTCGAGCATAACCCAATCGCGTCACCATGCGGTGGTCATCTCTCAGATACGCCGGGCAGCGACCCTGCCGACTACATTATGCCACTGAGTAATACTCGATATAAGCAGGAGATCTGCCCTAGTATGGGTAGTCCTCACGACGAGGGCATTGACGTAAGTTGCCAGCTCGAGATTCGCTAGATCGAAACGAAAATACGAGAATAACGAGTTTGATTTTTTTTTTTTTTTTTTTCAGGATTGGAGTTTCGTTTTTGTACCTCCTGCTTGCGCGAAAATGGTGGGATCGTCGAAATACGCGCCGCTGACTAATTTACCCAGTCAGAGTTTACCGCCTGTTACCTTACCGTCGAACGCCGTCTACAAGCCGTCGTATTATTATAATCAGCATCAAGATAAATCCAAGTGAGTGTTTTTTCCCGCTTCGTATGCAATAGTTAGCCGTTCGGTAGAGCTGATTTTTCGTTTACTTTCGCAGAGCGTCTAATAGTAATTCCATGAGCGTCATTCCGTCGTCGTCGTCGATGCAAGCGAACGCGGCAGCCGCAGCTTCGACGTCGGCCGGCCCCAGTGGCTTGAGTGGCGCCGCCGGACCGAGCGGTCTTCCGTCCTCGTCGCCGTTACGTCCGCCCAGCGCGATGATGCTGCAGCATCAGCCGAATACGCCGCACCACCATCACATACCGCCTTCGCCGCATCACTCTCATCACTCGCTGGTGCCGTCGCCGCACAACCCGGCTATGCATCCGCATGCCGGATTGCATCCGCGTATGGGCCTGTCACCCATCAGTCCCGGCCCGTATCCGCCTAGTCCGATGATGTGGCATCAGCAACAGTACCGAGCCGGCGGCGTACGTACGCCGTGCCAGCCGCCGCCACCCTACAGTCCGGTTAGCTCGGCCGGATCGTCGTATTTGAACAAGAACTCGGTCGGATCGGAGCCGACGCCGGCTAGCGTGGCCGCAGCGCCGGCCAGAGGACCTCCCGAGGCGAACTCGCTAGTTGTGAATATTCTGCTGAGCGACACGCTGCTGAATATATTCAGGGATCATAATTTCGACAGTTGTACGTTATGCGTGTGCAACGCCAGCGCCAAGGTGGTCGGCAACATCAAAGGCAGCGACGCCGGAACGTATCTGCCGCAGTCGATAACGTCGAATATGTCACCGTATCCGCCGTACTCGCCGGCCCCGCATCATTTCGTCGACGAAGATTCCATACGATGTAGTTGCGGTTTCAGCGCCGTCGTTAATAGACGCCTGTCGCATGCGGCCGGCTTGTTTTTGGAAGACGAAGCCGAGATTACGGGTATATTGGAGGAGCCTTTCGAGAAAGATGATCTGAACGGGGCCGCGTTGAGCGTTATCGATTTGGTACGCGAGCAGTGCGTCATCGTGCATAGTTCGTGCAACGCGCTATATCGAGCAGCACGACAATACAAACAACGAGTCAATACGCCGGCTATAAATATGCTAGAGTTCAGAGATACCAATGAGATCGCTTTGCTGGCCTTGGAGCAGGGTCGGATCGCGCACTTAGAGGCAGCTACCGTCTCCAGGTGTAAGGTGAGTTGGCTTAGATGTGATTAAAGTAGCTTACGGGGGTTAAATTTCCGTACACGAAGTCTCCGAAATGGAATGCTCGAGATTGATTATGAACATTTGCAGTTTTTTCTGTATTTGGGACACGTTTATCAAATTTCGGAACACTTCGCGCTCGACGACGCTAACGAAAATATTCCATTCGTATTTTACAGGTCGAAGAAATGGGCGGCAGACCACAACAGTTGATGGTGCACATGGGTGGCGTGAACAACAGGTACCACTGTATCCACAGATGGCCGTTCCTACGCGCCAAAGGCCCTCGCTGTAATCAAGATATCATACGCGTCATGAATATACTACAACCGTTGCTGCAAGACGCCGTACAAAAGAAGTGTTCTACTAGGCTGTGGGAAGCACCTTATACCGTTACCGGACCACTAACATGGAGACAATTCCATAGGCTCGCTGGACGAGGTACGTTGACCCAAACATCTAAACCACGATTGCAATCGAAGTGCTCGTATCTATCCGGGTGTTCTGTTTCTTTTTTTCAACGCAGGAACCGATGATCGATGTGAACCGCAACCCATACCTCCGGTCGTCGTAGGTCATGACAAAGATTGGCTCTCGGTTGCACCGTACACGTTGCATTATTGGGAGAAATTGCTTCTGGAGCCGTACTCGTACAGTAGAGACGTCGCGTACATTGTCGTCGCTCCAGATAACGATTTCGTTTTACAAAAAACCAAGATTTTCTTCAAAGAGCTTAGCTCCTGTTACGAGGTGAGCTTTTTTGCGACTTGAAAGTCTTCAGAGTACGTTTTTGTTGACGAATTTGATCACTTAATTGCGATTTTAATTTTTGTTAATTTTAGATATGTCGCTTGGGAAGGCATAGTCCTATATCCAAAGGATGTATCGATGGTATATTGCGCGTAAGCAAAAATGCGGCTGTGAAATTACCAAAAGAACCAGTCGACGAGTGGTTCAACATGTTAGCGGATAATAATACGACTGCTATGTTAAGATTGTATACTCATGTAAGTACCCGTCTTACTTGATCGATCGGTTTTCGTCTAATGAAATATCCGGGTTGATTTTTTCTCGAAATAGAAATTTATTATTTCACCTAATCGTTTTTTTTTTCGTTCGCAGGTTTGTAAGCATTACTTAGTATCGCAATTGAACGGCGTGACGTTGGATTCGTCGCTATTCGACGGTCCGGACAGCTCCTCGAGAAGCAGTTCGAGTAACAACATCAATAGACCTACTCCTTCGCCGATGCCTCCTCCACCATCGACAACGCCGGACAGTTCGATCGGTAGCGTGCAGAGTAACTCGGATAAACCACCATCGACGCCGAAATCCGATCCTCCCGGTGAGTGTTTGCAATTTTCAAGAAATCTGGACGCTTTCTTCGAAGAATTCCTCTAACGTGTTTGCTTTCGTTTGGCAGATGATTGCAACCGAAGCGAATCGACACCGACTTCGAATAGTTCGTCGTTCTTGAACGATTCGACGAGCCACGACGACGACGACGTTGATCCGCCGGCCATAGTCATTTATTTAGTAGAACCAGTTTCGATAGGTACTGACGATAGTGATACGCAGCGGTTAGCTTGTCTGGCCTTACTACGGTGCTACAACAGTGTACTTTCCGTGCTACCCGAACAAATACGTAGTCATATTTCGGTTCAGGTAAGTTCGATTCGTCGTCCAACTGTCGAAGATGTGCTAATGCGAAGAAACCGGCGTTAATGGGTGATTTTTGTCTTGCGCAGATCATCTCCTTGGAGAGTATTTTAGAATTAGGACGAAGCGGCGACCGGAATCGTCACTGCGACGAAATGAGAGCGTTGGCGTTATCGGTGTTCTCGCAATGTCGCAGACTGCTCGTACATACTTCCAATGTCAAAGCTTTGACCGGTTTCGGAACGGCCGCCATGACTGATCTCTTTTTAAAGAACAAAGACGTAAGTGTTGGAGCGTTATTGGATCGACGATTTTGCCGATGGTGAAGTTATTAACGTGGTTTTAATTTTAGGAGAAAAATAAAGCACCTTATAAAGCTTACTGTCCGCCGTATATATTATCGAAAAATCGCGAAAAACTGCGAAGCGGTATCGAGAATTCGGATTGCGGCGGTAACGGCGTCGGTAACAGTGTGCTACCTTCCGATCAACAATGTTCCATTTTATATGTTACCTATTGCTTGTCCGAAGACCAAAAATGGATCTTGGTTTCGGCCGTTGATAGTCAAGGTATCATCCTGGAGACTACGACTATCAATATTCATATACCAAATAGGTAAGACGAGTTTCGTATCGAATGAACCGATATATTTTTCGAGTATATTTATATTTTATCGTCTTCCAAAATCGCAGAAATCGCAGAAGAAAAGCTCCAGCCAGAAGGATCGGTCTACAAAAAGTGATGGATTTCATCCTAGGCGTAATGTCGCAAAGCGTCACACCGTGGAGATTGGTAGTCGGTCGTGTTGGACGACTAGGTCACGGAGAGTTGAAAGGTAAGCTGTGGAAAATGCTGCTATATCCGTACAGGAGAATTCGACCTGCTAACGATCCCTCGATCTGTTCCATTCCAGGCTGGAGTTGGCTGCTGAGTCGTAAATCACTGGTGCGAGCTTCGAAGCAACTGAAAGAAATCTGCGGCCAGTGCAGTCTGCTGTATCCGACGGACGTACCTTGTATTCTGAGCGCTTGTCTAGTCTCATTTGAAGCGGATTCGACGTTACGTGTGATGCCGGATCAGTTCACGCCGGACGAAAGATTCAGCCAGGCTTCGGTGAATTGTCAATTGTCGACGCCGCACGACGTCTCGTGTACTCATATTTTAGTATTTCCTACTTCGGCTACTACTCAGGTATGCGAACGGTATTTTACACTGTCGACTCGAGACTCGCGCGAATCGTTCGGAGCGGTTAGATAACGAGATGGATGCTGTGTGTTTAGTCTTCGCAGACCGCATTTCAAGAGCAGCAAAATAACGGACCGGATTTGGGCGACGAAGATCTACTGATGGCCTTGAACGATGATATGCCCGAAGGTATGAACGATTTTAACGATTTCATCATCTCGTGGCCCGGCACGGATACGGCTGCAGTTCGTAGTCCGACCGGTAGCCCGAGAGGTCAAGGAAGATCGCAGCCTGGCAGCCCATGCGATCTCGGCGATCCTAACGATCAACGTAGTCCATTCCCGTGTAACGGTGATCCGTTAAGGGTAAGCGATTCGGTCGGAATTTATCGACGGAATATTTATTCGACGAATTATCAATTTTATCAATTTTTTTATTCTACAGAACGGCGTAGGCGGCGCTGATATGCAAGAAGAGGTAGGCACGCTGCTGCAACAGCCTTTGGCGTTGGGTTATTTCGTATCGACGGCGCCTACCGGACGTATGCCGAGATGGTTTTGGTCATCGTGTCCGCATCTGGAGAACGTATGCCCAGCATTTTTGAAGAGCGCTCTGCATATGCACACGACGCAACAGAACACCGACGAATTACTCCAACAGTCTTCGGTCTCGGGACATCCTCTAGATTCGCAGTTCACCACCGATGTTTTGAGGTTAGCTTCGATTCTATCCTATTGGCTGCGAAATGAATTTACGTCCATTTTAATCTCTCGATTCGTTTCGTTGTTTTAGGTACGTGTTGGAGGGTTACAATTCGTTATCATGGCTAGCTATCGATTCGAATACGCACGATCGTCTTTCATGTCTTCCCGTACATATGCAAGTACTGATGCAGCTCTATCACATGATGTCAGCCCTTATATGACGGGATCTACTTAGAAATTACGATTACTTTCCTATTTTCTGGTGTTTCATTTATTCAGTTTCCTCTTCTGCGTGAATTCTTTCTCTCTCTCTCTTTCTCTCTCTATTTTACCCCGCGAATTTACTTACCAACGAAAAAAGTACCGTATCGATGTTAATTCCTGTTCCTGTACAAATGTATACGTTTTTTTTTCCACTGGTGAAAATCGGCGGAGTTGGAAATTACCAGATATCAGATGATTAATCGAAAATCCTTGCCCCTGTGGCGTGACGAAGATGGGGGTGCTTTTTTCAGGTGTGTTTGTTACGTTAATATTGTCATCTCCTTTTTTTATTCGCTTTTGTATTTCATTCTTGTTCTTATTTATTTTTTTTTTTGTAACTGTAATTTTACGAATTTTATTGTACGTTTTGTCTCCGCGAGTCGCGTTCCTGTGCAATATGGGTTTTATTCTCAAAGCCTCTCTTGTTATAATTTTTATTACGAAAAAAAAAACTGTTAGTGATTTTTATGTTCAGAATGATTTTTTTTTTTTTTTTAACCTGAAAGTAAAGTTGTTTCGAAAAAATCTGTCACTTTGGGTGAATTATTATTGATAGTAGAAATTTTATAAAATTTTAATTTGTAAAAATTTCTATATTTTGGGAACTGTACGTCGATCGAGAATACTCGACGACGTCGAATTAATTTGTATTTTTACACGTTGATACATATTTTACAATTTTTTTTTTTTTTTTTTAAACAAAAACATTTACACGCGAATGAGTTCACACACACAGTCACAAACATACACACGTTTATGTACAACGACCGAAAATGGTACGAGATGGTCGTGCGATTTTCAGTTCAAATTTTCCTTTGTATCGTTAATATGGGGGCCAATATTTTTGTACAAAATTAAGTATATCTCTTTGCTAACGTTCCAAGGTGCCGAAAGAGTGAGGAGAATTTCTATTTAAAAAAAGGAGATATTTTTTTTACGATGTATTACTTTTATACGTTAGTAGCGTTATA
Source organism: Paracoccus marginatus (assembly GCA_900065295.1). Taxonomy (NCBI): domain Eukaryota; kingdom Metazoa; phylum Arthropoda; class Insecta; order Hemiptera; family Pseudococcidae; genus Paracoccus; species Paracoccus marginatus. Next base: position 12,680 of record FIZT01002758.1, read on the forward strand.
TTTTCAACATTTTTTTTTTTTTTTTGCGGACATTATTCAGGGTGTTAATTTTGTTAAGTCGGTTGAAATTGAAATACGAGAGAGTCATCAGGCGTGGGTAAATGACTGATTTTTTGAGCTGTTGGCCGAAAAGTAGTTCTACTTATTTATTTGTAAAATGTACGTTCTGTATATTCTTATAATAAATGTCTTCCTGCGTAAACAAAATGGCGCTTCTAGTCAGAATATAGATAACTCGATCGCTTTTAAAAAGAATTTGAAAATTTTAGAAAAAATGGCCGATGTGATGAACAGTATAATTTTTTGAATCTATCGATGTGTTTGAATTTGAAATGGAAAGTTAGTAGATTATAGAAGGTGCTAATAACGAGTACGTTGTCTTTTTTCCTCTTTTTTTTTCCAAAAAATTGTATTATTTTCATGTATCGTGTATATTTTCGTGTAATGTATTCGAATGTGTGAAAAATACGAATTACGAATGGCGAATAAAATAATGCGAAATTTCATTCGGAGGTAAATACTACTTACTATAGAACCAAAGATTAATTTACCTTAAGGGGTCATTTATCAATCGTGTTCTTGTTCGTTGTTATAGTTGATTTTATGCACAAAATTTTGCTAAAGAAAACCTAAGTACGTTTAAATGAAAAATTTAGCTTTGTTTTGTTTATTTATTTATTTTTTTTCAATTGTGAGATAGAATTACACTCGCCGTGTACATAGTCGTAATTTATAATGTTGTATATTATACGAAGTGAAGTTAAAAAAAAAGAAAGGGTTGTATAATTTATTTCGATTATTATTTTTATTTATTTTTTTTTAGTAAATTACCAACCGTGTTTCTTTTTTTGTGTGTGTAAATGCGCTTTTGAGATTATTCGAATTATTTCCGTAATTAATAAAGTACAAACCCTTATTTATTAAAATTTTTTTTTCATCGTGAATGTATGTAAATCTATGTATTTTTAGGTAATGAATTTTAGTAAATTGTTGAAACCGTGTGTAGAAAATTTTTTTTAGAAGGTTGTCTAAATGTATGATGGTTTAGTATTATGCCAAGTCGCGATATGTATACTGGTTCGTTCGTTTTTTTTTTTTTTTTTTATGATCCGTTGACTCGTGTGTACATATAATGTTAATTTTTAGCGAGATGAACGAGTTATGAAAACCTATAGTAAATATTGATACTTGTATTTTAATATTAAAGAAAAAGTGGAAGAACTGATTCATGATGTTTGTACATTGTATTGTTTTATTTTACTATTAAAAAAAATTATGTTTAAAGAAAGTCTTTTTATTTGACCTGTTTCATTTGTTAATGAACACGTTTGGGAGTAAAGTGAAGTGAACCGAATTGTGTTTTCAAAAATGTTGAATCGTGTTCGATATGGAAATATAGGTAGATCAATTTTGATGGAATGGTTTAGAATGATTTTTGAAGTAAAACTCAAAGAAATGCTCACGAAAAAAATGAGAAGGCTATAGTATGAAAAATTTCTCGATTTTGGACGACTCCAAAAAAATCGAGACGAGGGTGCTTTTCGACCAATTCGACCTCGCTGAACACGATGCCGTTGTCCGTTTCGAGCGCACTCGCACAGGAGCC